>OX461808.1:12091548-12316746 GCA_949802685.1 Dicyrtomina minuta | reverse complement strand
AAGTGGTAATATTATGTAAGCAAAAATACTCATCATTAGGTTATGCAATGCAAGTGTCAAAAGCAAATTAATTTCTGTTTCATACCTAGTCTGAAATGAATCATTTGATAGTGATTTTCTATACTTTTTTAAATTTTAGCCATCCAGCTGTAGCATGATGTTGAAGATGGTCTAGTATCTAAAATACTATAGAGCTATATATTATTGATTTTACACTTAGAAATATGCATTTCAAACATGTTTAGGGTTTTAATAAGGTAGCAGGTATCTAAAACTTCTATGCTTATTTGTTGCTTACATTGAATCTGGACAAAAACTTAGATGATCATATAGGCGCCTAGGCGCTTATTGAATTTTGCTGACCTTCAGCCCAGCGCTTATTCATGGACCCGATTTATTCAATTGTAGGTACAGATAGAAAATGCTAATAATTTATACGCCAATTATTACGTTGAATTGATTTTTATTCTTTTAAGTATCACATTAGGTTAAGTACATACAAAAAAAACAAAAATATTATTAATCATCATCGAAATCTCAGATGCACGACGTCTGCTACACTAAACGACTAGTTTCTATTCATAAGTATTAGCTTCGTAAAAAGCAATTAGAATTAAAATTATCATAGGCAATATTATTTTATGTCGGAATCTTTAGGAAACGACATGTGCCACAGCATTCTAGTCCCTAGTATTATTAAATACCAAATAACTTTAATGCTGTAAAATTAGAAAAAATATTCATTTGTTTCTCGCTCATTTTATGAGATAATGGTATGTGCTGTCGAAGTCGAATTTTTATAATCATGTACTAGGGCAAGGTGTAAAAAATTTGCCTTTTATATTTGGTTAGCATCCAGATAATTTGTTTAGACACCCTGACTAAGTAGGTGCATGCTAATTTTTTTATGATAAAAATCCGACAATATGTTTTGCGTTTGAATCATCAAGTTAGGCTGAACATGAGCAGACAATTTAAAGACACGAATCAATGCATGGTACATCCACAGAATTAAATTTTTTTGTTTCATGAATGCTACAATATCAGCATAAATATACATGCAGCAATGCTACTGATAACTAATCTGAAAATCCCCGGCGCCTATTGTATTTTTTTAGACTGGCCGTCTGGCGCTTATTTAGGACCCGGCACGTAATCAAAAATTCACGGTATCTCATCTGGTGGTAATAGCTTGCGTGTTGGTGAACGGCTTCCTTTTTTCAAAATTTTAACACCCTGTATCTTTAACCATAACCGTTGGTAAGTGTTAAAGTGTAGCAGGTTGTAGCATTATACTGGCCTTTTAATCCTTTATGTGCAAACTAAAATTCGGCATCTAAAATCAAAAATGGCAAGAGACAAGCACATATCATAAAATGATATAAAATTGAAGAATTGAAAAATCTCCAAATCCTACGTTGAGAAAAAATAAAATATTAAAAAAAAATAGAGACATTTTGTAAGATAAAGGTAGTATCGGAGGAACAAGGTAGCGTTGGAATGGGACTTGACCAGTGAAATGCTTATATTTATCACCATGTAAATTAGGAATCTCACAATCTCAATATCTATCAATATTATTGACACCAAACAGCTTTACTGCATGCACCTAAATTGCACTACGGTTTAGTTACATTCTGCATAATAATACAAGAAATTAACATCTACAGTAATCAAATAGGAATTGAACTTAACGGCTGTCAGTGCTATCAATATGGTGCAAGATGGTCAATGGTGCTTTCAATATGACGGGTCGGCGGGTGACAGAGTATGACGCAGGTGGGTTGTTAGTCGTAGCATAGAAGTAACACGCCCTAACACGCCTAGTAGTGATCGGTCCCAAATGGTGAGGGGAAGTCACTGTTCACTAACTGTAGCTTTTGAAAATTTGAATGACCGATATACATGTAGCCTGTAGTCCCAAATTATTTCAGCTTTGACAAATTTTTCTAATTGTTTTTGGCCCAACAACGCATAGGCCGCTACTTTTCCATTAATTTTAAAAGAATTTGTAGCAGCTTGTTCACAAACGATAGGATTTAGAGATTTTTCAATTCTTCGAACTAATATCATTTTATAATATGTGCTTGTCTCTTGCCATTTTTGATTTTAGATGCCAAATTTTAGTTTGCACATAAAGGATTAAAAGGCCAGTATAATGCTACAACCTGCTACACTTTAACACTTTACGACGGTTATAGTTAAAGATACAGGGTGTTAAAATTTAAAAAAAAGAAAGCCGTTCACCAATACGCAAGCTATTACTACCAAATGAGATACCGTAAATTTTTGATTACGTGCCGGGTCCTAAATAAGCGCCAGGCGGCCAGTCTATAAAATGCAATAGGCGCCGGGGATTTTCAGATTCAGTTTTCAGTAGCATTGCCGTATGTATATTCATATTGATATTGTAGCATTTATAAAACACACAAATTGAATTCTTTGGATGAACAATGCATTGATTTCTGTGTCTAAAGTGTCTTTAAAATTGTCTGCTCATGTTTTAACTTAACCTGATGCTTTAAACGCAAAACATACTGTCGGATTTTTATAATAATAAAATTATCATGCACCTACTCAGTCGAGGTGTCCAAACAAATTCATCCTGAAGCTAATCAAATATAAAAGGCAAATTTTTCACACCTTGCCAAAGACGATGCTTAAAAAAAGTCGACTTTGACAGCACATACCATAATCTCATAAAATGTGCGAGAAACAAATGAGTAATTTTCCTAATTTTACAGCATTAGAGTTATTTAGTATTTATTAAAACCAGGGACTAGAATGCTGTGGCACATGTGTTTCCAAACGATTTCGACATAAAATAATATTGCCTATGATAATTTTAATTATAATTGCGTTTTACGAAGCTAATACTGATAAATAGAAACTGGTCGTTTACTGTAGCAGACGTCGTGCTATCTGAGGTTTGGATGATGATTAATAATATTTTTGTTTTTTTTTGTATGTACTTTAACTAATGCAATACTTAAAAGAATAAAAATCAACCCAACGTAATAATTGCGTATAAATATATAGCATTTCCTATCTGCGACCTACAATTGAATAAATCGGGTCTCAAATAAGCGCTGGGCTGAAGGTTAGCAAAATTTGATAAGCGCCCGGGCGCTTATTCGACACTTGCATCGCATAACCCTAATTATAGGTATTTTTGCTTACCTAATAATACAACTTCAGCATTGTAACCCGAACAATGTGAGTTTTCAATACATGGCTGCGCCCTGATTATAATCAAAAGTAATATAATCTGCCATTAATTTTATTTTGTACTTATTAGAATGACCTCAAATAAAACGTATTGCTGCCAGTAGTGTAAGAGCTTAACCGTACAAAGTATTGAAATAAAAACATACAAAACATAATATATAATACAAATGAAGCTCTTAAGTATTATAAGAATAGGCATACTTTTTATAGTGTACCCTAGTCTAACTCTAGCAATTAGATTTGGCCACCCGTATTTTTTAATAATGGATGAAGGTTCGGAAAAAAACGTTTTAATTGAGACAGATTTATGCATTTCCGGAGCATTTACCAACGCTGAAGTCAAGTTAAAAAAATTTTGCGTCAGTGGCATGTAAGTTTGTGCAAAGTGGTATTTATTTAATGCTCATAAAATTAGTGAAAAAACTAATAAATTAACTGAATCCTTCATGTATAGCTGGGTCCTAGTTGACAGTGATTGTGCCACGGACCAAAGCCATGCATATCTAGTCAGTGGGAGGGATTCCTGCTTTCAGCTGACAACCGAAATAGCAGTAATTGCACAGTTATTCCATGCATGTATAGTAAAGTTGGTTGAATTGAGCAAACTATAACTAAACATTACTGATATTACATATTCTATATTTCAGGCCAAAAGGTTTATGCCAATACTTCAAAATATTTCCGATTTTGAAGGCTTTGCATTTGCCTTACCAAATACGTACGGCTACTTCATTCGTTTAAATCCAGCAAACCGAACAGAATTGAAGCCAATGTGCCAGCCTAGAAATGAATGGACTGTCATGACAATTAATTTTGGTCTCTACGGCAGACACATTAATGAGTTTGTCTCTAATGGAGGAAAAATGGGACTTCGGACTTGTTATACACCCGACTCGTCTTTTGTGACTCAATTTTACAAAATGAGCGGTGATAGCGACGGGGATACGATGCTTGAGCCCTACGAAGACTCACAAGACTGCCGCACAGGATTTAATTTAACCCGAGAGAGTTTTCATGCCCGGACTGGAAGCGTACTTTCTTTGAGTGGTAAGTTTTGCCCCCTGCCCTGCTTTCCTCTTAAGGCATATGGCATATAGAATCCGGAAATCAGCATCCCCGGTAACATTTTTACTGACAAATAAATTTGATTAAAAAAAATAATTTACTGTAACAATCAGACCCTCTTTGATTCCTAGATAATGGAGATACAGCCTACAACTCATCGCACAGCTATTTGAGAGAGGAAGGTGGTTTGGAAGCCAAGAATATTTTTGTACTATTCACGGCAGCAACAGTGAGTGGGCCATGCAGTAGTGACTCATCTGTTGCTTATCCCCCTTACAATAACTCAATTCCATACGACAGGTTCCCCCAATTCCCTCATATGCTCCCACCAGAAGTTATGGATAACATAATAGTAGATGAAATTGAAGAAACTGGAAAGAAATATATCGAGCGGAAGCTTTATAATGCAGTCATTCCAGCAATCAACAGATCCGAGTACTTATACATCCTCATGTCTAACAAAATTTTAGGGAGATTCTGCTGTAATCCCAACATTAAAACTAAGGACTTGGATGCCATTCGTATCCTGTTTCGTCTATCAGCCCTGTACTATCGCCAATACCACCCATATGAGGAAATACACGATGCGGCGGAGGACAAACGAATTATGACTGCCTTAAATACGTGTTATAATAGAACGGACATCCCTGTGCATTGCGTCTCCGTAAATGACTCTACAACGTGCCCAATATACGTATGAAATGACCATAATATAATAATAATCCTGTACAAGTTGTGTACTTCATAATATGAATTTTACAGCCCAATCATTAATCTTTATTTGAA
Source organism: Dicyrtomina minuta (assembly GCA_949802685.1). Lineage (NCBI taxonomy): Eukaryota > Metazoa > Arthropoda > Collembola > Symphypleona > Dicyrtomidae > Dicyrtomina > Dicyrtomina minuta. The sequence continues at coordinate 12,311,667 of OX461808.1, read as the reverse complement.
ATTCGCAATTATTAATTTAATTCCGTATAGATCAATTCAACTACTTTTAACGGAAGCTTCTATGAATTTAACATGCCAGTTGACATTCAGTTTGAAATTGGAAATTTGGACTACGTCACCGAAGTAATTTGGAAATCTATGATGTTTGTACACTACTACTGTTCACCCTTTTTTGAAAATCCAAGTGATCATAGTGCATTTAATGTCAAAGTTGAGGGGTTCTTTAATCCTATGGTAAAAACCAAATGGTAATTTATCTCATTCATACCAACTTTACAACTTTATACCAAATTTAGTTACCTATAATGTTGTTAGTTTTTGAAAGTTTTATTCCTTAAACTTAAAGCCGTGGTATTTACCTATTGCTCTAATACAAATAGGACTCAACCTAGAAGTGTTCACACAGTTTATGAATTATTATTGAACGAGATCAATCTGAAAGCTGTCGCGGAAACTATTGATCACTGCGTAAGTTTTTTATTTATGCGCTCCTGTACAACCTTCATCGAGCCTATACTAATATGTGATAATATAAATGTGAAAATTCTGTGTCAATGCTTGCCGAAGCACAAATAAAATTCTTAAACATTAATATTTAACCTGCGAAACCAACGTATTGTTTAGGTGGATGCGGCGCAGCAAAGTTCTGACTACAAAAAGTGGCTGGAACGACCGGGTTCACAAGATACCCATTCCCGAAAGTAATCACATACGATGAGTTCTACCTACTTACTATTAATCACTTGCATACCTTAATTTAATACAATTACTAATATTGTTGCATTTTCAATACGCAATTCATTTGCATTTAATTTGTATCTCGTTGCCCCTTTGCTAGTTTGAATTTAATTATTTGTGTTGTACTTACATATGCTAATAGGAAACGTGCAACTAATAACGGAGCTAAACAAGGAAGCGATAGTTGCGTTCCACAGACTACGCCAAAACTGTTTTGCCTTAATAAGCAGTTTGATGTATACGACAAGAAATTGGTAAAAAACATGATATTCGGCCGTAGCAATGGCTTAAATTAGTAGTGATTAGATAATTATTCCTAATCTTATTATTAATTTTTTTCTAGCTCAATCCGTTTCAGCCAAGCCCTGCTTGCAATAGTATATACAGTAAAGTACAGCAGTACAAGTATATTCACGCCAACTATTATGAATCTAAATATTAGCATTTAAATGGACATTCCTACTTTTTATTATAATGTATAATAATAATTTATGTAATTTATTTAGACAATGTATGTAATTTATTTATACAATTTATTATAAAGACTTTGACAATTAAAAAGTTCTACCACAAATACGTTTATACGCTTTTAGGTAAGAATGATTATTGTGTGTATTTATACAGCTAGATAATATGCACCCATAAGGTACTTATGGTGGACTCTGTTTTCAAACAACATATTTATTAGGCACCCGCCGTACATAATCCCTATGTCCAAGCTCCATGCTGCACTCGTTTCCAATAATCCCGGACGGCGGCCACCTTCCCTGACTTCCCTCAGTTGCTGTCAATTCTATCTTTGCTTTTCATGCTCAGCATACAACACAAGTGAAATTCTTATTAATAGAGAGCTATCTTTGTTCGTACCTACAGTTACGGGCAGAAGTATCTGGACAACGGGGCTCGCAAACTTTCACCTCGAAACCAATAATGCAAATATCACCATATTTTTACACAATGTAGCCCGAAGTACTGCAATCACAAAACAATGTGTTTAGGGTTGTAAAACTAATATGCGTTGTTGCAAATAAATATTGAGTTGGAAGTATTTAAAAACAGTGTGCAAAAGTATCCGGACAAAAACAATAAAAAATAGTTTATTACGAAATTTGTTGCTAAAAAAATACGAATTTGAAAATAAACAATATTTTAACTTAAGCTAGTACGTTTTTTGACCTTTCGTTGCTTTAAGCACTTCTGCTAACCGCCATGGCATTGATTTTATTAACCTACCAGTGACGGGTAGATCAATTGCGTCATAGGCCTACGTTATGTTATTTTTTAGGTCATTTTTTTCTTAAATGTGGAACCTACATTCTTCAACTTTCTTTATCTACTGTTTGTGGTGTCATGTATAGATTTTAAATACTTCACACCATCAAATAATGCCCAGACCGGAGGGCAAAGCAAATTTTTTGTTTTAAAAAAATCGTCAAATAATTAGAAAAGTGAAAGCAAATCCTTAATTGGGTGGACTAAAATTGCTTAACCAGGTGGAAAGTTAAACCAGAAAGACCAGACATACTGTTAGTAGAATGCTAACATATAGCGCTTCCAAAAGTTCCATAGCTACCAAAAAGCATGGGGCCTTCAAACAAAATCAGCAGAAAGGACTTTATTTTCGACAAGGTTCAAATTGTTGATTTTATGGGACTCAAATTACTTTTTGTAAACATTTTGTTGTCCGTGGCAAACAAAAACATTATACTTTCTTTCACTATGTCAAAAACTAGTGATCTAAAATAAAATTAGCCGACCCTAATGACCTCAGGGAAAATTAAGTCATAATAGCTGATTTTGCTTGGTTGCCCCATGCTTTTGGGTAGCTATGGAACTTTTAAATTCGTTATTTTTCAGAATTCTACTAACAGTATTTCAACTTGCCTGCTTTTTGGTTTTGCTTTCTACCTGGTTAAGCAATTTTGGTCCACTCAATTAAGTATTTGCTTTCACTTTTCTAATTATTCGACGATTTTTTTAAAACAAAAAAATTGCTTTGCCCCCCGGTCTGGGGCAATTTTTGATGGTTCAAAGTATTTAAAATCCATACATGACATCAAAAACAGTAGATAAAGAAAGTTGAAGAATGTAGGTTCCACATTTAAGGAAAAAATGACCTAAAAAATAACATTACGTAGGCCTATGACGCAATTGATCTACCTGTCACTAGACGGTTAATAAAATCATTGCCATGGCGGTTAGCAGAAGTGCTTAAAGCATAGAAAGGTCCAAAAACGTACCAGCTTAAGTTCAAATATTGTTTATTTACAAATTTGTATTTTTTTAGCAAAAAATGTCGTAATAAATTATTTTTTATTGTTTCTGTCCGGATACTTTTGCACACTGTTTTTGAATACTTTCAAACTCAATATTTATTTGCAACAACGCATATTAGTTTTACAACCCTAAACACATTTTTTTGTGATTGCAGTACTTCGGGCTACATTGTGTTAAAATATGGTAATATTTGCATTATTAGTTTTGATATTACTTGAGGTCAAAGTTTGCGAGCCTTGTTGTCTGGAAAATTCTGCCCGTAACTGTACTCACACGGATTAATATAATAGTACAATGCATTAATGACTGCACATTACTATTCATTGTCTCCCAATACATCACATGATAACTGCCCGTATCAATTTCCGTTGCTTCCAATTATATCTTCCTATATCATTCCTTTCCACATCTGCCCATATTACTTCTCCATACCTTCCCGGATACCTTTCCAAACTCTGCCTTTCTCCTTTTCAGTATCCAAACTCACCCCACCCCTACCAACACCCCCCTATGCTACAGCACACCCGTCAAAATCCCAACTAATACAGTAGTGTTGCTAAAGAAGATCAATAAGGCGACCGCGAAGGTTGCTATAATTTGTTTGAAAGTTTCTGTTTTAAAATTTTGGTTGAATAATAATCTGACTAAAAGCCAAACCTAGAAAAATTTACTAACCAACCAACAGTCGCCCGTCGCTGTTGCTGCATGTGCCTAGAGATAGTGCTAATTCACCCTGTGGAAAAATTTGTAGTTTAAAAATATTGAAATCGAATTTAAAACCGGCAGATAAAATAAAACTGCGGTCATTTTCTTTCCAACCTCTGATCTGCGTAGACGGACATTTCCGTCTCGGTATCTCTGATTTTTAAATCCAATTTTTATTAACAATATTTACAAATTTACAACTAACTGAACGCTACCACCAAAGCATTACACACTTATCACGGCTTGAACATTGTTTCTTCATTATATGAAAATTTTTGTCAATTTAATTTCTTTTAGTTTGACTTTGTACTTGTGTCCAACGCTGAGACGAGAAATTTCATCATTATTATCCATCGGCATCCGCTGCAATGTTTAGTTTTGAAATAATTGGAGCACTTCTACTTGTTGCGGTTGCATACCTTCCAACTTAATTAGTATTAATTAATTAGTAAAGTATTCAAGAACCTGTTTAATTAAAAAGATGTACAAGTATTAAATCTGTTCACAGGCGTAAGGTTTTACTTGTCTGTATTGAAAAATGGCATAAAAATGAAAGAATTAAAATCCGCCGTTGTGTGTTTGTTGTTGTGGGTGTGGGTATTCAGGTGGAAACTTTCTGCACAGTCTGCCAACAACCTGAACCAATACAACACGGATGTGCGCAGGTTGAAAAATGCGACGAGGTATGTGTGTTCTTTATAGCAGGGAACACCGAGTGGAATCATTGGAAATGCTTGGAAAAGTTACCTGATTAGTAGAAAGACATCAACGTACGAGGTAGATGGACGACCAAGACGGAAAACTTTATCCTCAGTCACGAGTATTATCCCAACAAAATTAGTCACCCCGATCCTTGGATTCACGCGGCCCACACTTGCACCACGGACTACTGCAACGATTTGACTGACCACACTGGCGAAGTGCAGAAGCGGGACGACGGGAACGGGAACGAAAAGAAGGTGCGGGGCATGGACACTAATGATACTGATACTGATACTTCTACTAGTGGTGCCGCTACCATTACCATCCCACCAAAATTCCGACTTTGTCTACCCCTTTGTCCAGCTCATCATTTTGAGCTAGGCAAAATTAGTGAAAAAATCCTGAAAATGTATAGACTACAGTTGCTACACAAAATTGATAAAATTTTTGTAATACAAAAATTGTAAACTATTTTTATAGGTATTTTAAACATGACATGCTTCTTACGTAAAAACGTGAGGTAAAGCATAAATACATTTAAATAATTATTAAGCAGAAAATTCAAAATTGTCGTATCAATAAAGGCACTTATACTTAAATAAAATATTGGGCAGTAAAAAATAATAAAATCAATAATAATTAACACTAAACAAATAATCAGAATCCTTTTATTGAAAATGTTTTACACGTTTTTGCGTTATTTAATTTTATATTTCAATTCCGCATCGTATTATATTACGTATTAGAAATCATGTTTGTGATTTGGATCTCAAATATGTTACTAGTTTCTCCTTCCTCCCCCCCCACCCCGATGGCCCAATGTTACATTGGTAAAATAAATATATAGCATTTGACTAAAATAATAGAGGGGCTCACTATTATTAAAAGCATGTTAGGAATCAGTGTTTGTGTAAAGGTATTGGTTATAAATGACTTTAGATGGAAAACAAATGTGATAAAATTTTAACATTTAGTTTTAGTTAAATTTCTGACAAGCGTTATATTTATTTGTTTATTGCGCCTGTCAGTGACAATGTGATCCATGCGTATTTGATTGCGATTAGTATAAATTAATGATAATATCAGGAAACATTACAGTTGGCACATTCATTCAAGATAGCCATTAAATACTAATTAATGGCATAAAAATTTTGTAATAATGACACGCCTTGTGATAACAAAGTATTGATAAAGAAAGAAGGTGTTTTCTGTAAAAGCAATACTTTTTGTGACGTCATTTATGGACGACCCCCTGGCCGTAAATAAAAGTGACTACTTCATGATATGGTGCATTGGTTTGTTTGCCTCCGTTTAATGATATTTTGATAATAATGGAGATAGTCATTTTTGCGTTTAGAAAAAATAGTAAGACCTTGATTTCACTAGAAAAGTTAACCATTGTTAGCCTTAAGAAACTCGCTTTCAGATTTAACAATAGGTAACTCTGAAAGCGTGTTTCTTAAGGCTAACAATTGTTAACTTTTCTAGTGAAATCAAGGTCTAAGAGTCAGTTTGCATTTTAGCACCAAAAGGAGATAGTCTGATTTGAATTTGTCTGTTAAATTTAGGTTGGATTTTGCGATCAATAACGTCTTTATTGCCCGTGGCCATCTCATTGCTGGTAATGCTGGTCCCGGACTGATGAGATGGTTGTCCATCGCAGTATATATACTACATCTGACGTCATAGTTTCGTACTGATTTCTCATGCCAAGTAGATATTAGTAATTAAATTAAGGTCAGCTACACAATGGTCAGGTAATTTTCTCCGTAACATAAGTGCCACTTGAAATCGTAGCCACCTGCAATTTCGGATCTGTAATAATTGTATCACCCCTTTCTGAATGTAAATCACATACACTTATTTCATTACTGTTGCATAATTTAAAGAAATGATAGCAATAAAGTATACTACATTCCCTTTATAAAACACGCCACGTAATTAAATATTTAGCTGGGATATTTCATGCCGTAGTGGAAATCGGTATCATGACAAAATACCTCGTTCATATGACCGCAGGACAAAACACCTAGTGTTTCGTTCGGGACGGGACGGGACGGGATTTGAGTTTCCCGTCCCGTCCCGAAAATTTCGGGACGAGAATTTCGGGATTCGGTACGGGACGAACCTCATCCCGTCCCGTCCCGTCCCGAAGGAGCTTTGTCCCGTCCCGTCCCGTACCGTCCCGAACTTTTTTCAACAAATCTTACAGTCCATTAAAAAGAGTAAATAATCACAATTTCAATAGAAAAAGGCTGGTTTTTTGAAATTTTATTTTTTTGTTTATAAAACAATCTAAAATTTCATATAATAATTTTAACAAAAATAGTTTATGAATTGATTTTAAATTAGTTTCAATATATAACTGCATTTAATGTAATTGCACGTATGTCAGAAGCAATGCTTGCAGACTACATAATTAAATGTCATTTGGCAATTTAAAATTTTATTTAAACAGTTTATTGACCCACTATCAAGGTTAGCAAGAATTAGTGAATCCATAAGAGAAAATACCAATACAAAGTAACAATGAGTTATGAAATTGAAACTCCACTATTACTATATGTATATGATATATGTTAACATGTACTGATTACATGTTAAGTTTCAATATCCTTAATGCCTTAAACTTAATAATTTGATTTATTTATATTATGCTGTGTGTATTCTTTAACTAATAAAAAATTAACTGTGGAATAAAATAATTCCTATATTAGTTTTAACTTACATTTTCATTCTAACAGAACCAAGTAATGGCTGCTTGGCGACACTCGGGACATCCCGATCGGGACGGGACGGGTTCGGGACGGGACGACGTCTGTCCCGTCCCGAACCCGTCCCGTCCCGAAATTTTCGGGACAGAAAATCCTTGTCCCGTCCCGTCCCGTATCCCGTCCCGGCCGGGACGGGACGGGATATCCCGTCCCGAACGAAACTCTAAAAACACCTCCACCATAAGATAGTTTGGTTAAAATAACGCAGGACAAAAGACCTAGGGTATTATTACCGCAAGTAAAAAATATATTTTTTACTTTTCACCTCTGTACTAAATACCTCTGACTTATTGACCTCACTGTAATATCACCTCAAGGTCTTAAAAAATACCTCAGTAGAAAAATACCTCCAATTTTATAGATAGGCATAATCTGAAGCTCTACATTATATTACGTACATTTAACATCGTACATTAAATATTTACGCATGCACCCAATATATTTTAAATTATTAAAATCCGATTTTTGCTGTTAACAAAATAAATTAGTAATGAAAATGACATTTTTTATTCTGGCAGATACTCAAATCATAAACAAAATTTTAACCTAACATAACATTTAACCCAAAGTATTATGTATCTCAGCAGTTTATAACTTGCTAATAAACGTAATAAATACTTAAATAGTATGTAATAATAATACAATTATTTAATTAATAAGAAATAATATAATAATGAAAGTAATATAATTACAATAAATAGTGAAAGTTAATAATGATGTGCATAACCAAGGACCCAGTAGTGGTTACTTAAACACTAAGTTCGATGTTATGGGCTATTCCGCGTAGGAACGAAAGAATGTCAACAGTGCCATAGGATCGTGTTACACGTAGCAAACGAATTGCACACTCCCTATAAGCTCGTCTGGTTAGTGGGGCAGGTTGGCCTGCAAGTAGCAACTCTATTTTAGCATCCAGACTACTCTGCTCTTTTTTTAAATTTTCTAAAAATTTCCAGAAGTTAGGATGGTTTGCTCCAATAAGTGACGAGAACCGCCTGTGCCAACCCTCCATTGCATTGTTCGTCCTTGACTCTCCGTTGAGAGTCGCCAAGTTCACATTCCATAACTCAATCGGAAAAGTTGGTTGTCGCCGACTGCCCCGACGCTGCGGACGGCCGATCCAGACATCTTCTACATAATCAATTAAAGGGCGTAAGTAATCGTTTCTGGTGTAGAATTGCATTTCTTGCAGTGCCTCAAATGCTCTTGCAACTTCTGGGACTGGTACAAATGGGAGACTTGCCATCATCTTTATTTGTAAAGAAAACATTTCGTCTGATTTGTACAATGCAACTGCTTGCGGTATTGATTGCAATTTTCGCCAAATGCACTGTGAGAAGTGAAAATAGCATCCTTTGGCTCTTGAAGTTGGAAAAACTCGACGGCATGCATTTATTAGCCCCATTTCAAAGTCGGTGGTTACAGTATCAGGAATTAGATGAGTGACCATACTACAAAAAAATACATAGTATGTTTTTAAAATGAATTCTAGAAAATTGAATAAATCAGTGGGTACCTTAGTTAAGAATTTCAAACAAACATTAGGTTAAAGTTAAAATAATACCTCTTTAAAGCTGTAAGAGCTCGTACATAGGTTTCTTCTTGCTTGTTTGGGAGTAGCATAAATGCCACCGGGACTACAGATTCATGAAACTCTGCATGTACTGTAAACAGTTGAGTAAAAAGTGGGGGGCAGCATTTAAATGTCCCATCAGCGTAGATTCTTTTGGTGTTGTTTAATATCATTAACCCTTTCTCAGCTGCAAAGACAAGTATCCGATTTTCTGTAGGTCCACTATCATACTGCAAGAACAATTGATTAGAAGCGGTTCTAGTAAACTGCTCTGGAATTCGTAGCTCTGTTAGTGATTCAGGATTTCCAATAGAGCCCATTTCAATGTGTCGTGAGCGCTGGATCATTTTTCGGAATGCATCATGACGGGGAAATACTCCAAGTACTGCCTCATTACTTTGCTGTGCTATATTAGCGTAGATATTGCTCGGAGTTTCAGTAGTAGTTCTTGCTTTTTGTTTGGCTTCGGACATCAACTCTTTTCGTTTAAGCTTTGCCACGTTTGGCGAATGATTGTGGCAGTTAGCGTAGGATATAACTTCTCCGTTAGCCGTGTGAATTCTTGCTCTACAGCTAGCTGTTTTATATTCTATGCATTTCCACTCAATTTTTATTTCAGTCGTCCTATCTTTTATGAAGCGATGACCATCGTAAACCAGATGGTTTTTACCTTTTTGACTCAGTACAAATTCCAACCATATCCTACAAAACCAAAAATATGCATATTTTAAAATAAATTGTACTTCAAATGAAAATAAATTTTTTTAAAACAATGAATTAGTTGCTATTAAATCCCTTGTCTTACAAAAATGATTAATAGCTGTCAATTTATCATGAAATTAATTGTATTGATTAACCTTATTCATATGTACCGTAACGCTGCTAATAGAACCCCGGGGTTATATTTTAAAATTTGATCCGCGGCCTAGGTTGTATTAGGTGACGGGGTTTACGCAAAATTAGCACTCTCAAAAGTTAATTTTAAAAATTAGGGGACAAAAAAGTAGTTAAACTAATGCAGTTTAGGCCAAAACGTAGTCATAATACTTTGACATTGTATTGAAAATATAAGCTGAAATATAAGTTCTGCAAGGCTCGCAGTTTAATCAATACCCGTGATGTATTGGAGACCTGGGGTGTATTAGAGACCCGGGCTGTATAACAAAATACTCAGCTAGACCCGGGTTGTAATAGAAGCTTTACGGTACAGGCATTCGAAATTCTAATGATTGTAACATTATAGTTGACAGACGAAAATATTAGACTAACAAAGTGCTTTACGATTTGAAATATAGCACACAGGTTTGATTTTCCTACGCACTGTATTTTCCTATAAAACTGAAATTCAAATTTGAAGTGTAAATTGTACTATTATAAAATAAAAATCAATCTAATTGAATGTCATAGGTCTCGTAAAGTATTTTCGCTTCAAATTTATGTCGTATGTAATGTACATCGTAAGATTGCTAGTGTAAAATAAGAATTAATTTCAATTACCTGGATTATTTCTGAATTATTTCTGGATATCTTCTTTCCTCGACTACACAATGGAAACTGATTGAAAATTGCATAATTTTCTCATTTATGCGGTGCAACAATGTAATAAGCATTTTATTAAGATTATTTTATTGAATAAAATGAATACAATCTGAATGAATGCAATACATTGGTTGCATATCTGATTATTGCTGGGGTTTTGCTCAATGGAAATTTTGGCGCGCTACCAATTGGATTCAAACGTGCAACAAACTGTCCGAGTCGTGTATCGTTCAGCCGCTGGATTTTTGATATGAACTGTCAACTTACAAAGTTGCGGTCATTTGCCGATGAGTTCATTAGGACAGCGGTATTTTGTGGAAAGGTGTTATTTGTATGAGGTGACATTATATTAAGGTGTTTAGACCTGAGTTCATTTAGTGCAGAGGCGATTTAGCACTAGGTCTTTTAGGGGAGGTTTTATAGGGTGAGGTATTGCGACGGAGGTCTTATGTCACGGACCCGTGGAAATCTTTTTACCTAGTCACAAACTATGTAAACAGATCAATATTAAAGTTGTTTTTTGCACTCACAAGGGAACCACGCCAAGTAATACACCCATATTTTAAAATCACCCCGTCTAAAATTTTAAACTACTACGGCTACTTTTTAAAAGCACAGACCCAAAGTAACTTGACTGTATTTTGCGCTGTTTGGTTACATTGCCCCGCCAAAGCTTAAACAAATTCAAATTTAAATATTTTGCTACCCTGGTACTTTTACAGTTCTAGTCCGATTTTGATAAAATTTCGTTTTTTCTGATCCTTCAGCTGTTTACTAAAAAGCTATTTCAGGATTTAAAAAATTTTTCAAATTTTCATTTTTTTAAAACAATCTAAAAAATGTGTATATTTTAAGCCCAATTTTTTAACTCTGTTTTTTTTCTCAAAAAAATCAAAATTTCTGATTTTTCTGAAATCCTAAAATAACTTTTTAGTGAACAGCATAAGGATCAGAAAAAACGAAATTCTATCAAAATCGGACAAGAAATGAAGATGTAGCAGGGAGGCAAAATATTAAAATTTGAATTTTTTAGAACTTTGGCGGGCCACTGTTATCAAACAACGCAAAATGCTGTCAAGTTACTTTGGGTCTGTGCTTTTGAAAAGTAGCCAGATTTTTAAGAATGTAATATTTTAAAATCTGGGTGTACCACATATCATGGTTCCCTTGTCAGTCAGGGAAGCCGTACTAATCGAATCGTATTATTCACAGCTTGTGGACTTGTGGCACATAAAAGTATTGTTCTTAAATTGCACAGGATATTTTTTTAAATAGGATTGATTTATATAATATGATTGACACACGATTAAATTTTTGCCGTTTATGCAATTAAATATTAACCCATTTTCAAATTTGTTGACAATAATGTCGAGTATTTAATTACAATAATAAATACCACCTGTTTAGTTTGAGCTAGAGTACCAGCACATATTTTGAGCTCTATAATTATGTATGATATTAGGCGTGCAGCGTGAGCTTTTACAGATTCACTATCCTTCAATAACTTGAGGGCACTATGAAATCAATTAATTTATAGATAGTAGTTGACACCTTTGAATTTGATTAATTAAATATATAAACATTTTTTTGAAAAAAACCCACATTTATTGGCAAAAAGATGATAGTGATGTAGCCCATGTAGTTAAAGGCTTTAGATAAAATCTCGTAAAGGATGTAGGATTTAAAATTGATTGACAGGTCTGCTAATTCTTTCACAGTGGGGTTTCTTTGTTATTGATTTGTCACTGTGCTTGACATTGATCAGTTGTAAGCGCTAATTAGAAAATGTGGGCTTGCAAATATCGATTTAGTTAACATAGTTAAGTCACTTTTGATTATTATCTGTTGTTATATGAATTGTTATCGTGCTTGAAATTTTTTATAAAAGTAGACATAAAATTTATTACTTAATTCAGTGAGGTTTCGTTTAGACTGAGTAATTACAATATACAAACTTTGTTAAAAGGTGTTCACGTTTAACGTTAGCTAGAACTTGTACAGTTACATACAGGAAGATTTGAGTCAAATTAAATTAGGTAGAGTTAAAAGACTTACAATTATTAAAGATACAGTTCGTACACAAACTTTGAACTTTTAAGGAGCAAAGCCACGCAATTTTGCTAAACAAAAATGTACGATAAAGCCATACTGATATTGATAGCTGCTTTGATAGTTGCTTGTTTAATTCAAACGACGTTGGCGTTGTCAATTCCTCAAACAAGTGATCAGCAATTATCAGCTAACAGTCTTAGTGAGTACTTGAAGCAGGAGGTAGCAGGTAAATTAAAACTATTCAGTAGAAAAATTGACTTTTTAAGAAATTACATTGAATAATATTGGAAACAATTTGTGTTTTTGTCACGTATTATTATATTTAAAATTATTAATTAATTTGCAGCAGACGATGACAGCCAATGCGGAGGCGTGCTAGAAGCATCTACTGAGCCTAGCTACCTTTCCTACAAATTTGGAAAACCCTTTGATCATTACGAGAGTTGCATTTGGACCATTCATGCTGCGAACAGAAGCGTCATTAAACTCACGAAAATTGAAACTTACTTTCGAGGTGGAAATAACGTTGAAAACTACATTTTGGTTGGATTTTTCAACAAGTCAAATTATGACCTTCTCAATTCGTTCACTTGGATAAAGCTGTGAGTTTACAAATACCGTATTATACTAACAACACATTTCTTCAAATAGCTTCTTTCTTATGATATTGGCGGAAGCAAAACACAGTAGAATCCGGTTATAAAGGACCCGGTTTAATGGAAAATCTGGCTTATAGGGACAGATTTCAAACATTTAGTTGGCCAGCCTATGTTTTAATGTTAAAACTATCCGGATATAAGGGAACCGATATAAGGGAAAATTCGGTTGTAAGGGACGAATTTTAGACGATTGTTTGGTATTTAAGGCCACTTATCAGGGAATTTTTAAAAAAATGATAAAAGTGAAGAATAAATAAGAAAGATCCGAGCAAGTGGAGCACTATTGTACTTGACAACTACACTGCCCTTATCTTATCATATCTGAATATCTATTGGCGCGGCAACCGAAAGTAAAGTCTGGCAAGGATGAAGCTGCCGTTTACTTGCATGCAAAATTTATTCTTGCCAGACCTCACTTTCGGTTGCCGCTACTGTACATTATTTTAAATGTAAGTAGGTCATCGTATTTATAGATTACATGGCTTTTAAAGTTGTTGGTAGTGAACTAGTGACTGTGACCTGTGACTTTCAACTTAAACTTTAGTGCTTCCGTGAGTTTACAATGTCAACCAAGAGGAAAAGGAATTCGTTTAACACAGAACAAAGCATGAAATTTTGAATTTTAAGCACCAAACAAACTACATTAACGGAATTTTTCAAATAATTCAAACGATTTGTATCTATTTGACAATACATATGTAAATTATTCCTTGACCACGGTTTGAGTAAACATAAATATTTCGAATTTGTAAATTATGTGCTATGTTCACTTACAAGGGAAATCCCTTTTACTGTTAAAAGGGAATCCGGTTATAAGAAACCGATTTTTCTGGTCCCGCGGGTTCCCTTATGACAGCATTCTACTGTAATTATATTTTTCAGCTCCTTGAATACGGCAGGTAATAATGTAATTCTATTTTGGCGGTAGATAAATCTTGCTTAATGGACATTTTTTAACTGAATCTGTGGTATTTGCATTCTCACTATTGTTAATTTTTTACTGCGTAACAGCCACTATTACACCAGACAAAAATACTTAGATACAAAATATGTGATTTGGAATGCGATAATTAAAATTTTTCCTAATTGTAAACATCAAAAATATTCATTTTTGTTATGATTTTATCACCTATATGAGTGTTTTATGTTGTTTAATTCACAGACCATACTCGCTTGTCCCGCAGTCTATCAAAATCACAGGCCCCGTAGCATTTCTACATTCTGTCTCGACATCTTTCTTTCCTGGACTCGGTTTCCAGTTGTCATTTCAAAGTGGAGGCGAGGAACAAAGTTCAATTTACAATTTTGAAAACAACTTCATTGATGGGAATGCTGGGCTATTTAAATACCCAGTTGGCGGAGGGTCGTACAAGAACAACCAACGAACAACAATTGTGCTCAAAGCTAGACCAAGTTTAGCTATGCAGAGCATTTCAGGTCCGTGGTAATCTGTTTTGTATATTGTGAACAGAGGAATTGAGGACTCTGTTAGTTGCACCGTAGACAGTGTCAGTTTGTATGGATTTGGATCTGGATCAAACACATGGTATAAAAATACAACGTAAGTTTTTACTGCAATTATTTTATTTTTAGTTAATTCTATAGTTATACTAATTCGCCTTGTAAATGTCTACAACATTAACATACAGGTTTTAGCTACTTTATGGTAAAAATAAGGCCAACCTATTTGTTGCTCATATATATTGAAAAGCATGTCATTCATGTTTGACAGAAGGTTACTAAAAATTTTTTCAGTACATGTAATCGCCAATACTCCGTAGGTATTAGGATCGACAAGTATTTTTTAACGTTATTTTACTTTCTTGCAGGTTGTGTGGGTCAACTCCAGGTCGAAGTGGGATTGATATTACTTAACCAAGAAATGATCCAGTCATAATAACGTTTAAATCTGACGACAGTGGTGTTGGTGAAGGTTTCCTGTTTTAGTGGGCGGACGCAGGTTACTAATTTCTTGTGATCCTAACTTGTAAAATTGATGATGATAATAATTATTTATTTTAAAATGAAATAAATAAAAAAAGGGTTATATTTTTGGTTATCAACTGATATTTCTGTGTCATAAGCCATGCCCGCATCTGTTTGTAACTATTCCTAAATTCAATAAAAATCCTCGGCGACATCACCGTATGTATGCCGTATGCCGTATATACCTAATGCACAGTGCACTTTTTTAATATTTTCTTATTAGTAGGCTAAAAGATTTGAAGAATTTCAATTATTTGATTATTATGTTGCTATTAAAAAACCATCAATAATATGTTCATATAATTTAAGTGATATTTTATATGCTTAATACTATTTATTAGTCTAGATTACTTTATGTTTGTTGAATTTTAAATTCTCGGTATTTTTTAATTGCATTAGCAATCGGAATGCTCTAAAATATTTTCCAAGTAATTCAAATAATTAAAAATATTTGCTGCTGATAGTGCCTAATTTATGAGACCATAACTATGTGCATATATTTTAATTTGTGAAGTTCATAAATATCACATAAATTTAAGTCAGATGTGTAACGTAACTTTTAAGTAACTTTAATTAATATAACAATTATTTTGTTGCATTAACACAGCCACACAGAAATTAGAATTACCTAATTATTAGTATCAGTGCACTATCTACAGGCCCGGATTACCTCAAAAAAGCGCGGGTGTGCTAACATTTTTTCACGTTTACTCATTCTTACTAGTCTTAATTCAAGGCAAAAGGCGCGGGTGTTCTAGCACACCCACCCTCATAGGATAATCCGGGCCTGACTATCTATTGCGTTGTGCGACCTGCAATGCATACGACGTACATATCCTCTGGTTTGTATTTCCTTTTTATGTATTTCAAATATTTTTTTGGAAGACAGTACTGAGTCCAAACTGAGTCCAAAGAGGCAGAGGGTCACTTTTTAACGCTTTGGACTCAAAACCCCACTACGGAAACGAAAAAACCACGAGCCCAATTTTTGGGCTCATGGCTTGCGGCCTGTTGAGGCGAGAGGAAAAATGAATGAGTCAGGGTAGAGCCCAAAATTTTTTGGTTTTGGCGAACGGAAGGCCGGTCGTGAACAAAAATGGGAGTGTCCCTTTTGTTTTGTCTGACTATGACCGCAACTCCACCGATTCAAGCTTTGTATTTTTAATTCTAGGGTTAGTAAACTGTACACCTAACATATGTAGTAATTGATCCTATTTAATTCATATTAATCAGCAGCATAATTACTATTTAGAAAGTTAAAAAGACAGCATAACTACTTACATCTTTTAGCTTCGACTTTTTAATAATTCATTTTCGCCATTAAACAGTGAATAATCAAAGTGACCTAAATGCAATGTAGTCCGCAATTATAATGAGCTGCTAATAAATCTCTATTGGATGTTGGAGATGCATGCGTAAAATGCTGATATTAGGCCTTTTTAAACAGTCAAAATTGTTCTATGTACCAATTTTGGAAATGTGCAAAATATTCAATTTACCTGGTTTTAAAAAGTAAAAAAATACTTTTATTTGTATCTTTTAATAAACTGCAAAATGTTGAAATTACACGTTTTTTAAAAGAAGCAATGTTTTTATAAACATGTTTTTGAAAATTTTAAAATATAATATAAAGTTACATGGGTTGAAAATTCCAAATTGTTTATTTTGAAAGTTGCATGTATGCGTTGTTTTACCTTTAAAATGTTTTTTAGAAGTGCAAATTTTCCAATTTATTTGTTATTAAAAAGTTTAAATTTTTCTATTTCCAAGCTCTGAGGACCATGTTTAATGATTCATTAAAAATTATTCACATCGAATGTACATAATAATTTACATACTAATAAACTTTGTTTTTGAGTGAAATTTTTTTTTTTAAATAATGCCAATACTGATAATATTTATTACAAAGTTTCACATTCCATTTTCATATACTTTTGCAGCATAATATAATGGCATTGGAATTTAGGATGCAGGATTACATAATACGAAGGTTCGAAGTACATAGTAAAACAGTTACTATAAGAATACCGTTTTATTTTTTGCCGTACGTAATAAACCCACAAAACAAAGCCTATCCGTAGCAGCCACTTTACAAATTAGAGTAAGATCCAAATAAGTCCATTGTACCGCAATTTTGTCACAACCTGTAAGGGGGGGGCGTACATAATGGACGTCATCAGCAAGGTCTATGAATGTACCTGAAAATTAGTGACATGCTTTAATAAAAATATAGCCATTTACAAAATGGTCAAGCTGAGAACTGCGGGGTCATACGGGGTCTTTAAAATTAAAAAAAAATTATGACATCATTAATGTACGATCCCTAACATAATTGAATTACAATTCAATTTGTTCTCCATACCAAATCTAGGTTAGCTTATTCTATAGCAAATTATTTTATTTTGATTATTAGATTACTATAACTTGACCCCGTAAAATTTTCTACGTGAAACGATCTGAATAATAAAGGATAAAATTAATTTAGAAATCTTCACCTCATTCAAATAAAGATTAACCAGGTTAAAACAATCAGTGCATATAATGTAATTACATAAAAAGGAAATTTGTTTTTTAAAATTTGAGTCAAGGGATTGATTATTAGCCTTTGAATAGCTTCTTCAAATAATGGGAAATCTAGATTACAATACAATGAGTTGGTTACAAATAATATTGCGTACACAATTTGTAATGCTGCATTCACCTTCCACGTCATTTAAATATGAAATAAATCAGGCCAATGGACGGACATTAAATTGCTCAATCATAAATTGTAAGGACAGACAGTAACATTACAACATGAAAATTTGTATCATCTTTATTGCAATTATCATAATGCTGGTACTTTTCCAGTTCCAGGTAAGCATTTAAACAAAGTAATTTTATAATCAAACTAATAATTATAAACATATTTATTATTTTGAATCCACAAAATATTTTGTTCCTGCAGTATTTTTAAACTATTTGAAAGGTCGTACAGATTTTAATTCATATTTTTTACTCCATTTTTATTTTCCAGGGAACAAGTGCATTTGAATGCAAAGCTCCAGGTTGTGATCCTAAGCTAAAGCTGAAAGCATGTATGGCTTGTAAGTATGCTGCCCCGACGACGTAGTGAAGATAAACGTGAAAATATTTATTTTCGAAGCGGGATTTTTTAATTAGTACGTATCGACGCAAAACCGATACCGATTGTAATTAAATTTCTGGCCATTAGCTGAAGACGAAAATTAGCTTGCAAAAATGTTACTAATATTATATGTTTGATTTTTTAAACATTTCAGTAATTAATTAAATCATTAAAAAAAATCATGAGTAGTATGAGAAAATAGTATTTACTATACCTAAGTAAATGGGGCAAATTAAAAGCGTAGGTAAATCGATTCTAAAATATTTCCTGTCATACGAAACTAAAAGTTAATAAACTTGTACAAAAATGTTACTATGCATATAGCAACATGCTCTGTCAGCTCATAATATCGTGTGTGAGTGTGAAGAACTAAAATGACCCATATTCCTTTTTAGCTAAAAACAATATCAAATATCTGTAAAAATATAGAAACATGTCTCGAAAGCATAAAAAGAGAACATTTAGCACTTTTCAAAAATATGCAAGTAGAATATAAGGCACTTTTCAAAAAAACATGTAAATAGAACATTTTGCACCTTTTCAAAAACACGAAACTAGAACATTTTGCACCTTTTTATATACAGGTAAGTAGAATATTTTGCAACTTTCAAAAACATGCAAATAGAACATTTTACACTTTTCAAAAACATGTAAATAGAACATTTTGCACCTTTTCAAAAACACGAAACTAGAACATTTTGCACCTTTTTATATACAGGTAAGTAGAATATTTTGCAACTTTCAAAAACATGCAAATAGAACATTTTACACTTTTCAAAAACATGTAAATAGAACATTTTACACTTTTCAAAAACATGTAAATAGAACATTTTGCACCTTTTCAAAAACATGTTTTTGCACTTCATAAAAGCATCTAAAAGGAACATTTTATATATTTCAAAAACATGAAAATACAACATTCTACAATTTAAAAAACCTCCTAATTAACATTTTACGCATGTTTATCATTTTGTTTTTATAACATAACTCATTTTAATTGTAGCTTGAATTAAATATGGGTCATTGTGGTTTTTTACATACGATGTGTAATTTAATTTACAAAAGTGATTTAATATTGCAAACAAAATTCAAATTAGCATATTAAAAAAATTAAATATATGTATAATTTTCACAATTAAAGCTCAGCAATTTTTCATGATAAAATAAAATTTGAAAGCATAAAGGAACATAGTAAACTTATTATTTGAATATACAATAAATATTTCCACCTCATTAAAATAAAGATTAGAATCAGGTCACAGAAACAATCCCCTCTTGAAGATGAATAGGAACCTTCGGATATAATTACGCATTGAAATTCAACTCTTGAATAGTTTCAATGGGAAATCTGGATGCATGTTAAATGAATGGAATTCAATAAATAAGGAAGATAACAATAATCTCAATGGAATGCATGATGTGGCATTTGACAACCTTCACGTCATTTCAGTGTGAGATTATAAAAATAAAAACAGACCCAGATTCAGAAAAATTCAGTCGTTAATTGCCAGGCAAAACCGCACCGTTACAAAATGAAGATATTTTTTGCCATTTTTGCTGTAATCAGTATGCTGGGTCTGGTTCAGTGTGAGGTAATTAAAAACAATACTACTATGTAGTAATCGTATTTTTCAAACTTTTACAATTTTATTAGTTTCAACTGCATAAAGTTTATTCTTTCCATTTGAATTTTTTACGACTACGACAATCTCAATTTTGTTTTGTCTTTTTTTTCTTCAAGATCGCAAGCGAAGAACGTGTTCATTGCTACGGAGATCCCGACATATGCTTGTATGAAGATGGGTGCAGGTTTTGCTAAGTAAAGGAAACCCCTAGGGAAAAAAAAGAAAGTAAATTGGAAGCGGACCTCACCATGTAGCAGTTAAAGACAATAATTATCAAATCGACACAGAAATTCTAATAAATTTTTTTTGACATGTAACCATTCCTAAATACATGTACCATTTATTTTATTGGCTAATAAGTAACGTTATTTAAAAAATTTTTCAATACTAATTCATATTTTTACCATAATAAAGAAAGTCAAAGTATTGCATAATCAGTACGTTTTGAAGTTAAAATTTCATTGATTATTAAAATTTGTAAAACGAAACCATAGGTTTCTAAAAATGTAACTCTGTACTGACTTGTTATAGGCTCAAGTTACTAAATAAGTCACTAATTATTCAAGATTGACTTTTCATTTATCAGTTTCATATATTATAGTTTACGCATATACAAAATCTAATAGCATCTGCATTAATTAAAAAAAAATATTTAGATAAGTCGTTTTTGTTTTAAATCTTCGCACGATCAGTACCTCGATAAAAACATTACGTGGAAACATACATTAGAATTTAAATACTGAGTCGAATGCAGAACAAAGAAGAGTTGAATGGCTTTGTTTTGCATGAATTGCTTTTTAATTGACGACAATTTTGTTATTTCATTGAATAATAGTAAGCAATTTGTAATTAGGTTAATATACATTCAACCAGTAGGCACAGTAAGACATTAAACTCAATGTGTTATTTTGTTATTTATTTTTAGTCAAGTCAAATTTATAAATTCCCGCTCGCTACTTTAATTTAGTTGTACGATTTTTTCAAACAAAACATTTAGTGCACTCAAAATGGAAAAAAAATTTATTGTAGTAGTTGTCACCTTCATCTGTCTACTTCTCGGGTTGTTGTTAAAGGTAATTAATTAGTTTTTGAAGTAATGTATCTGGACGCTATGAGTTTTTGTGTTTAGTTTTATTTTTTAATTATTTTGTATTTTAAAGGCAGAAGCAGTAAGAGACCCAGAAGATGAAGGGGAGTGTAATGTTAACAAGCCAGGTCCAGGCTGCATCTGTAACCCAATTATTCACAAACCTTGCAGATGTAATACATTCAATCATTGCTTAGTCCCGGAACAACAAATGAAATCAATGAAGAAAGGATTTCAACGCCCTAAATTCAAAAAACGTAGAGATGACGATTAAAATTGAAATCTAACTACAAAACTTTTTTTATTTTACAATTTTGGAAAATAAAATATTTAAATAAATAAATTTCATTATTAAATTTAAAAACAAAAACAAGAAATTTATGTAAATGATTTTGAATGGTAATGTAATTTAGTAACTCAAATTTAAATTTTTTTAATGAAAATAAAAAACATTACTGTTTTAAAATTTTAATAATTTAAAAAAACCGAAACTTTTTAAAAAAAAATAAAACAAATTTTATTAGGGTGTAGTTATTAAAGCCAAAATTAAAATATAAAGCGGGAAGCGGGATAACTCATGTAAGGACTTTTCTAGGCTAAGACCTTGAGGCTAATATTTAAATTTTAATATTTGTTCTTACTAAAATGTGAAATATTAAATAAAACTGGTTCAAAACATGATTTTTTCTAAAATTCTGTTCTTCATAAACATTGCTGCCCACTACTGCTTGGCTAATTCCGATTCCGATAGTACTGTGTCTCAAGCTGAAATAAATTCAAGAAAAGATGAGAGTTTTGGATTTGGAAATATCGAAAAATGTAAATCCGGTTCAGACTGTAAACAATCCAGCGAAGGTTGTTACACTCGTAATACATCCAAAGGAACTAGTTCAAAATTTATTGGTTTTTGTGATTCATGTTCAAGAAAGAACGTCAACTTGGAGCAAGGTCTGAAGTTAAATGGCTGTGAACCATTAAACGTTGGGTACGTATAGCTACTATAGCTTTAGTATCCATGAAATTGCAATAGTTTTTTAACAGAAATAAGTAAGGTGATTTCCTGCTTAATTTAAAATATCATTTAATTGTACTCAACACAGGTTAATTGTAGGGATAGCCGTAGGATCATTATTAGCACTGCTTGTGGCTATTGCAGTTGGCTGTTTTGTTATACCATCATGCCCCGTGGCCAAACAAAGGCGCCTCAAAAATAAACCACCGCCACCCCTCAGTCCAAATTTGAAACCAGAAGCATCCCCAAGTCCATCTCGTAAAATGTCAGTTTCAGTGGGAAATGATACCGTACAGGTTCAGCAGGTCCAGCCATCACAATGATCACAATGCCGTCCATCGAATGTATCAAATGCGTCTATTAAACTTCCCACGGGTAACATTACTAATTAATGCTTTTAATTTGTTGCCATTATTGGAACTGATATTTCTAAAATATGAGAGTTTTTAATTGTATTTTTTTAAAATTCATTTAAAAGAAGGAAAAGGAGTCAAAGTCAGATCGTGAATTTGCAGCGTACAATGTATTGTTAAGAATAAATACAAGTTTACTACTACACATAGTTATTTAATTCTTCAAAATCATCGGTATTTTGAATTTTATAACTAAAAAACCAAAATTTCAAGTTCAAATTTATCAATGTTTGACCTAAATGTAATACCTTATAATATTTTTACCGCTAGAGTTATAGTTCATGATAAGCAGTAAAACAATAATAACCTAAAAATATTGTATTTCTTGGGAATTAATCAAAGTAGGAAATTGACACGTCCTTCCAGTTTATGCCAGTATTTATTTAAAATATTTAAAATATAATATATAATTATTAAAAATGTTAATTATATTCTATATACTAATTTATTACTATTCTGAAAGCTTTTGTAAAAAAGAGCAATAATAACTTTTTTAGTATACATCTCTCAAAAACAATTTAACAAAAATATTTGCGCTTTCTAAAAACTTGTAAATAAATAATGATTTAGAGAATTTTCAACTTTGAAAGACAGCAAATTAGGTACCTAGCATAATTATTTCAAAAACATATACATAACAGATTTTGCACTTTCAAAAAGCATAAACAGTGACAAGTAAATTTTACTAATTTCAAAATCACATAAATAACGATTATTGTTGTTTGCTTGTAAAAATCATTTAAATTATAGAACATACGTCACTTTTAAAATCATGCAAATACATAGAACATTTTGAACTTTTTAAACCTAATGTAAAAATAAACAGTTCGCATTTTTTAAAATTAAGTCATCAAATAGAAATTTGTAACTTTTAAAACATTTTGCAATTGCACAAATCGTGCCATTAATTAAGTAATTATTTAACATTTTTAAAAAGCATGTAAACAGAATATTTTGCACTTTCAAAAATCTTCACATTAAATTGAGAATCTTAACATTTTTTGAACAGTGTAATTTAATTACACAAATTATTTTTCACTTTTCGAAACCAAATAAAAATAATATTTTAGAAAATTTAAACGCTTGAGAATGGACAATTTTGCAGCTTCAAATACTCGTCCCTAATATTTTACCCTTCTATTTCATTAAAGGATTTTTGATATTACTATTAATAATTTTATTTCTTTTCAACATTTCATATGGACCGTATTCATTCTTCAATGATGATATGAATTATAACAATTATTGTTATGAGTTGTATGAATTTGTTTGAAGTAATCGTATAAGAATCGAACTCAATGTAAAAAGAAATAAATTAACAATCAACAAGGAAGTATATAGGCCATTCTTTGAATTGATATCATCAATAATGACATTGAGTATCCACGTCATTTTAAAATTTTGATATGTAAACAGGCCTATAAGCTTGAATTGTAACTATTCAGTTGTTAAACTTTAACGTTAAAATGAAGATTTTTTTCACATTCTTTGCCGTAATTTGCCTCTTGAGTCTTTTTCAGATCCAGGTAAATAACCAAAAAATTATTTAGTCACATTTAAAAAAAAATTTACTCATTTTCTGTTGAACGTATTTGATTGCTCAAGTATCAAAATGCTAATTTTCATATTTGATTCGTAATATATTTTGTTTAGCTTTAATTCGATTTCAGGAAGTAAGTGCAACGAAGGAACCACCGCTACCTTGCAACGACTTGTGTGATCCCAGTATTCCAGGATGCAGGCCTTGCACTGGCAGTAAGTCTGGAGCTGGCAAAAAGAAAGGAAAATAAATTCTAATAGCAGCACTAAAAATGATTATGCGGCTGAAGGAAGCTCATATGCAATTTACATTTGCGTAATTGTTGACAGAAAGAATATTATAGAATTATCATTATATGCAAAATTACCCATGAATGTTAGTAATAATTTTAAATGTCCGTTAAATTAGAAATTCTTTAATTCTTCAATTAACAACTACAAATATGTATCAATAGTAATAAATTCAAATTGAATTTAATATCGTCTTTAAAGATTCAAAATGTCCTAATTATGTCTAATTTCATCCAAAAACATAATGCAATATGTCCTAAAAAATAATGTCAATACTTTTCTAAAAGCTTGTAAAAAGGGCAGTTACTACTGTAATTGTAATTAACCACCTTTCAAAAACAGTTTAACAGAACACTTTGGACTTTGTAAAAACTTGTAATTAAATTGAGCATTTCTAACTTTAGAAAAAGTACATAAAATACGATGCACTTTTCAAGAACATGTAAATAAAACATTTTGCAACTTTTAACAATCATATCGTCGATGAAGAATTAAGTTTGATCATCTCCTTTTGAAGCTAAAATGAATTATGATCATCTCCATTCTGCTCTAAAATGAATTTTGACTATCTCCATTCTTCATGAAATGCGGCTAATGAGTTATGTTATTGTATAGTTAAGGGCATAATTATTCGAAACTTAGTACATTAGGGGTCACCTATAAATGACGTCATCAAATATTTCCCATTTTTAGCCCCTATGACCCTCCTGTGAACAGATTACCAGTTGGGTGACAAGCTATCTTTAGCATGTGATACCATGAATATCAAAGTAGGCTGCTTGGCCATACCCATGACGTCATTTATGGGCGACCTCTTCATTTTTTCGAAGTTGCAAAAGTGGTTTATTGATAAACTAATTTCTGATCTCATAAATGGTGCACTAATTTATTAATTTGATTAAATTAATTTATCAATAATTCATTATTAAAAGTTTAAAAAAATTAAAGGGTCACCCATAAATGACGGCATGGGTATGGCCAAGCAGCCTACTTGAATATTGATGGTATTGCATGCTAAAAATAGCCATTTACGCAACGGGTAATCTGATGACAGGAGAGTCATAGGGACTTAAAATGGTGATATTTTGATGACGTCATTTATAAGTGACCCCTCATGTAATTATTTTCGAATTACTAAACCCTTAACTAATTATTAACTTATCTCATTGGCCGTATTTCACGAAAAATGGAGATGATCAAAACCAATTTTAAATCAGAATGGAGATTTTCATAATTCATTTTAGCCCCAAAAGGAGATGATCAAACTTCATTCTTCATCGACGATATGCACTGCGGGAAGACAATTTTACTAATTTAAAAATCACGTAAATATTGAAAATTGTTAGGTTTTAAAAATAATGAAAATAGAATATACTGCACTTCCGAAATCGTGCAAATAAAACAATTTGCAATTTTTATATTTATGCAAATAGAACATTTTGCACTTTCTAAGTTCATGTGAAAAATAAGCACTTTGCACTTTTTAAAATCAAGTCATTAAATAGAAATTTTTAAAATATTAAAAAAAAATTAACAGATTAGAATATTGTTTGTTACTAGAATATTTTGCACTTGCACAAGTTATGTCATAAAAGTAGTATTTAGAATTTAAAAAAAAATGTACAAAATAGAATATTTTGCACTTTAAAAAACCATAACATTGAATTAAAAATCTTTAAAGTTTCTCAACAGTGTAATTATATACAAATTATTGCCCAATTTTCAAAACCAAATAAAAATAATATTCCAAGAAATTTAAAAGTGTGAAAATGGAATATTTTGTAGCTTTAAATACTCGTCTATATCATGTCACCCCTTTGTTTAATTTAGTGATTTTTGATACTATTCTTAATTTCCATTCTTTCTAAACTACTATATGGGCAGTATTAATTCTTCACTGATGATATGAATGAAAAAAATTAGTATTGTAAGTTGAATAAATTTGTTTAAAATAAAATAATTAAACTCATTGTACACAATTAATCAATTAACAATAAACAAGGAAGTAGTGGCAATACTTTGAATTGATATCATCAATCCACGTCATTTTAATATTTCGATATAAAAGGGGCCTATAAGTGTGAACATTATTCAGTTGTAAATCAACTTGTGAGTTTAATTGAACGTTAAAATGAAGATTTTTTTAACTATCTTCGCCGCCATTTGCCTCTTGGGTCTTTTCCAGTTCTAGGTAAATATTATAAAATCAAAAAATTATAAACATTTTTATTTGAACACTGGTTTATTTTCGGTCGTGTATAATGATAATTTTCTTTTAAAATTTCAAAATAAATTGTAATGTTATATTGATTTTAATTTTTTGTTGCTTGGATTTCATAGGAAGTAATGGCAACATCTGAACCAATAAAATGCAACGACAAGTGTGATCCTAAAATTCCAGGATGCTTTCCTTGCAAAAAACCTGTGCCATACAACGCTGGCTAAAAGAAGGGAAAATAAACCTTGGTAGCAGGACTAAACGATATTGCGGCTTAAGGGTTGAAGAAAGCTTGTGCTCAACTCACACTTGTGCCCATGCGTAGCAAACTAAAAAATTAATAAAAAAATCGTCATTTTAAGGACACAAGCTTTGTAACTGATAATACAAATTTGTAATTTAATTCTAAATTCTAAAATTTTTGAGCTATCAACTAAAAATTTGATAATTACCTATGAAATTGAATAAAATGTGCTGCAATTAACCATTTTTAATTTTGTTGAAATTTATTAAAGGTGCACGTAGAGCTATTTGGGCATTTTAAAGCGCTTAAAAAACCATGCTAGTTATTTTATGAAAATCTTTACTACAAAAAATTTTTAAAAAATTTAATTTTTATTGCACTTAGCAGCAAATAATTATGTACATAGGTCATTCCGCAGTTTTTTAAAACTTGTCAATAGAACATAGGAGAGAACAACTTTATTAAGTCACTGTTGCACAATTATTGCAATAGGTATAATTACAGCTCAGTAAACATCACATCATTTTCCTTATTGACATGAATAAATTTTTAAATAATTATATAGTCAGTTTATACAACTAGACTTAAAAATATAAATGATTTTTATAAATCTAAATTGATCCCCTTAGGGCGAACAGTATAATTAATATACAGTAACCCCTCCCGTATCCGGACCTCTATTATCCGGAACCTCCCATATCCGGACGGGTTTTTCCGTATCCGGACCCTCCCATATCCGGACACAATTTTTGAAATACCATATTTTTAATAAATTTCAAAAATAAAAACGAAATATAAAAATAAATTCATTATTTCAAAACCAAAACTAGGGATTTCTTTTGTCTGCCTTATAAATGTGATTACTTGTGAGAAAATGAAAGTGGAAATTGTTGATTTAAATACAAATGTTGCTATCAAAACTATTTTATATTTTTTAAAAACACGTTTGAGAATGTATTTTAAAAACCTCCCATATCCGGATATTCTCGTATCCGGATGGGGTCTGTTCCCAATTAATCCGGATACGAGAGGGGTTACTGTACCTTATAAACATGCATGGGAGATTTTGTGTGACTAACAGTGCCCACGTCCGACAAACCAGCATGAACATGCAGGAAAGTTGATGGGAAAAAGTGATGGGTGGATTTAAAGACTCCCCGATACGTTTGCCTATGCGCACCTTTGACACCATGCAGGCAGATTGTCGAATCTCCCATAGGTAAAAGTATGCTTACCATGCGCCTAATTTGGATGACACCCAGGTGATAATTACTATGCACTAAAATAAAATTACACACAAACGTAACCAAACTAAATACAAATTTAATCAGTAGAACAATTTATTCATCAACTATTTGTTGAATAATTTATTCAAAATAGGAAAAAAATAGGAAAAACAACGGAATTCTAATTTTGCAAGTCACAGAAGTATACAGATATTTAAGCAGGCAGCTGGTTTTTTGACTTCATCTTTTTACGAGCATCAGTGCAGACATGGGTGATACGTTTCTCAAACATAACCATCTCATAGGTGTTTCTAACAAGTCCAAAAGACGAGATTACGTAATCTGTAAAGCATAATGTGCGCATTATTAGCAAATATACCTAATCAAACTTGTGATATTTAATTAACTATATTTTATATTTTGCACCGTACGTAAGTACAGGTATTTTGCACCATACCTTTAATAGCTTTGTACTTAGTCCCATTCAAAACAGGTCTAGCTTCAGCTTGTAAAGGTGCTTTGTGTCCAGTCATTGATGAGTTAGCAATTTCATCTAGCGAAAAGACCCCTCCATTGAATATTAACTTTCTAAGAAAAATAGATAGACTTCCATTGCACGTAAGTCTGGCCCAGTCAACAATACTCTGCGCAATTTTGACCCCAGATCCTAAGTCAACGAGTGTAGTAGTGTCCAGCACTGCCAAAGCTGACTTTTTGCGAATTACGCCTGAAAATAAAATAAATGAAATAATAAAACTGAAAATAAAATTAGTATTTATATGCACGATTTGACATAATTAAAAGTACGTTCTTGAATGTCTCAATCATAGCCTGCCAAATGCCTTTAAATAGTCGTACAGCGCATGCATTTCAACGAATAAACTAAATCGATTCCAAAAAAACTAGCTAAGTAGCTACGTAAGCAAATGAATAATAACAACTTCGTACGCTGCATCTTGCTGATCTGTAGTTTTAGTTGCTTGTTTTCAGACTCCAACTGCTGGTTTTGATCTTCTAACTGCTTAAATCGATCTTCAATAGCATTCAGCTCATTTTCAGGAACAACAACATTCACTATTTGGGTTTTCTCGACTCCAGGGATATCGTTTGCATCCTGTGTTTTAAATTAATCAAATTACGAGACAGAAAATTTCACTATTATAAACATCATAACTTTAATATTATCCCTATAACATTATAAGTGCTATTTCATGTAATTGTATATTGGTAAACTATGCACCAAAATTAATACATGCAATAAGGTACAATAATAAAAAGTCTCAAACCAAATTTAATTTGAGTTCGTTTTTATTCCTAGCATCCACACCCTCCTGAGATTGCTTTTGGCGCCTGAAATCAGTCAAATACAATACACCCTTTTTTTAAATATGTAATTCAGTGTCAGCTAGATTCCAAACAACATCAATTTAATTTAAAATAAAAATTATCTTCACAATGTGTTCAAAATTAAATATTAAGTAAGGCCTAAACCTCATTAGCATCCTTTAATGCTTTGCGTTTGCGGCTCCTAGATGTACTTGGGGCAGCTTCTGTCCTGACAGGACTTTTAAGCTCACATTGTTTTGCTTCAAAAGACATTTCCGCAGCTTCATTAGAAAGTCGAGTCTCCTCACATTTCATGTCTTTTTTGGACCCTTCAAATCATGTTATAAAGAAACACGGATTATATTAACAAAAATAATGAATTTAATCATATTTTGTCAACACCAAGTCCAGCACTAGTACAAGCATCAATGTACATACATGTAATATTTATCACGTAAGACTAGTTATTGTATTTTACTTCAATTCATGTATACATGGTTACATTTTTTGTATCTCTACTGTAATAATTAATGTAAATGATTAATTTAGATTTTACCTGAATTCAATTATTGCCCATTACTGCTGTTTTCATTTCCATATTCAATGCGATACAGCAATCCAAGCAAATCCGTGATATTTTCGGTGTCACACGGAGTACCATCAAGGTTGAATAGCCTTACTGTTTTTTGAGAAATAGCTGAGTACGAGTTTTTCGACGGCCAATACACCAAGTAGTAGGAGTGCATGATTAAAATGCGGAAAATAAAAATTAACCGTACAAGATAACGATAAAGAATTTAATTAAAGCTCTCGTCAGTTGTCGCTTTGTTATCAAAAAGCCAGAATGAAAAGTACTTTACAGTGTAAATGCTATTAAAACACTATTTTTGCGGGTCACAGTCAGAACAGTGCTCTCAGCTTTAAGGTTAAAGTATAAGACAGAACAAAGAAAACTATGCACTATGCAGTCGAAATATGTAGCAGACGCCTACTGTCACGTACGCAAAGTGCTCGACACACGACCGTCGCCAGCAGCCCTTATCTGTGGCACACGACTTCCACGAGCAGCATGTAATTTGTTTTAAAAGTAAAGGCGAGTCATGCCGGCAGAGACAAAAAGTCCCGCCAGTCACAAACAACACAAGTGATTCGATAGGTCTAAGGTGCAATCCATATTTAACGCACCGAAAACATTTTATTTTATTTTACATGAGACGGTGTACACTATCTATTAAAATTGTATGCGTAGTTATGGCAATACCCTCATATTACAATAAATCATGTGGTAAGTTGGAACTTATTTTAATTTTCACAGTTTTATGAAAGTGTGTGTCACACTATCGGTGATGTAATTTGTGTTTGAAAAATTCTCATGTCATCTTAATTATTTTTAACTACATCTTGATTTACAGAATCTATATTTACACAATGAAGCGTAATCCCAGCAAACCAGTGTTGTCAACTTACTACAAAAATAAAATATTTAAAACCGTAAGTGTATTTTCATAGCTACAGATCAACGTAGTTGCAACTTGTACATTTCAAAGTCATATGGGGCCTTGTAACTGTTACGTCATAAAGTTTAAGAGGGGTTGGGTTTGAAAAAAATGACGCCCTGTCCATTATATTATTCATGTACATACGAATTTGTATGACATTGAGGAGGGTGGGATAAAATTTGAGAAATATCATATGACGTAATAGTTGCAAGCTCCCCATATTTTGAATCATACGTACCTACATTAAATTATATTTTAAATTCAATTATGCAATATAGGTACGCAGTAATGATGAGCCTCATAACACCGTTGCTTTTGATAGTGATAATGTGGACGCTTCTTCTGTTTAAGGTTTGAATTACCTAATAAATGTAAAATGCATGATAAATCAAGGTTGCACGATTAGAAAAAAACATTAAATTTTAAATTTTAATGTAGGAGATGCAGTTTCACTTGAAATGTGGGATGTTTCTCGTATTTCTGATGAAGACAACGACTGTCACATTGAAATAACAGATGATTCCAGTGATGAAGATATAGTAGAAAATACGCATAATACGTTGTTAAGAAACCCCTCGGTAGGTTTATGCACGCTTGAAGGTTATTTAAAATAATTAATAATCGTGATAATAATAATAACCTATTAATTTTGCTAATTTGACCTTTAACACAAACTAATAGAATAATTCATTTCACTTTAGGAGATAGAAAAATTAAAACCAGTCCCATTATACCCAGGTTGCAATGTTGATAAAACCACAAGTCTAAGTCTATTGCAAGTACTTGCCACACAACACAATTTCACACAGCAGGCAATATCTGACATCATGAAATTAATTCGTCTTCATTTGCCTCTAGGAATTCAATATCCTACGACAATTTACAAATTCAAATTGCTTTCAAAAAATCAAGAAAAGGTTTACACACGACATTATTTTTGTGACAAGTGCTCTAGTAAAGTTAATGAATCGTTTGTTTGTGCCAAATGTACAATACGTGTTGAAAAAAGTGACAATTTTTCAATTGTGTTTGATATAAGATGGCAATTACAAGTTTTACTTGCTCAAAAAAATAATGCTCATGAATTAAAAAAATGTTTTGACCGACGACAACAGCAAAAAATTAATATGAGTGATATTAACGACGGTGCATGTTACCAACGCTTGAAGTTAAAACAGCATGATTTTACCTTTACTTTTAACTCGGATGGAATCACTGTTTTTGGATCATCAAAATCATCTTTGTGGCCTGTTCTGTTCACGATTAATGAACTGCCCAACCGAATACGGAAGAACAATGTTTTAATGGCATGTATTTGGTTCGGAGAAAGTAAGCTAGATATGAATATGTTGCTCAATGTTGTTGTTCCAATATTTAATGATTTAAGTGAGCATCCAATTTGTTGGACTGATGCAGATGTAAATGAAATAGAAAGTAGTGTTTACTTTGTCGTTTCGGTAGTTGATGCTGTGGCACGATGCACTATGCAAGGGCATATTCAATTTAATGGAAAATTTGGGTGTAGTTGGTGCCTTCATCCAGGGGAGCGAATAATTAAAGGACTTGGGCATTGTCGAGTGTATGAATATTTGGAACCTTTACCAATACTACGTTCCTCTATTTCGTACAAGTCATTAGCTTTAACTAATAAATATTTGCAAGGAATGAAATATTGTTCTCTGTTAAACAACTTAAATCAGTTTGATATAATCAGTGGGTTTATACCAGACCACATGCATTCTGTATACTTAGGTGTAGGTAGATATTTTTTAAACGTGTGGATGACTACTACAAATGCACCTTACTACATTGGAACACAGTGGCGAGAAATTGACAGCGCCTTATTAAAGATGAAAGTTCCCTATGCAAAAGTGCGAACCTCAAGATCTATAAATACGAGAAAATATTGGAAAGCTTCTGAGTGGGCCACTTGGTTGTATGCGTGTCCACTAATACTAAAAGATATTCTGCCAAAAAAATATCTCAAACATTTTCAACTTCATTCTTCTTCAATTTACTTGTTATCAAAAGAAGAGGTTTCAAAAAGTGATGTTAGTTTGGCATTGCATTTAATTCAACTATTTAGTTCTAAAATAATTAAACTGTATGGCAAGCAACACTACACTTACAACATACGTCAGTTGATACACTTACCTCAGGCTGTACAAAATTGGGGACCGTTGTGGGGAATTTCAGCTTTTCAATTTGAAAATTTTAATGGAAAATTGTTAAAATATATTAATAGCTCCAACGGAGTCTTATCTCAAATAAGTAGGAAATTTATAAATGAGTTAAAGTTAAAGAAACCTGAAAATGAATTTGCATTTAATTCAGAAGTGAAAACTTTGTTTTTTCGATATTTTCGGAATTGCAATGTTAATATCAACGAAGTGACTGGCGGAAATGTGGTGCATGTAGAAAGTTTTGTGTTCAATATTATATCAAAATTTTGTAAGCCTCAGCAAATTAGTAGTAGTAAAAGTGCAGTGATTTCTTTTATTTGGTTTAGAACAAATGATAGTAAGAAGCGATCCAATAATATAGTAAAGTATGAAAATAGCATTGGTAGGGTAACACATTTCTACAATGTAAAATGCGTGTGTGACGTGGCATGTTCCTGTATTCTACTTTTCGCTTGTATAGATACTTTAAGTATAGAAAAAGTAAAACATCTTGAATTTGTTTATTTGGAACGATTAAATTCATGTCCCAAAAATGTCGTTGTGCCTCTTCAATTTATAAAACCTGTAAAATTTATGATAGTTAAGTCTTTGCATTGTAATTACCTCATTGAATTACCTAATTTAATGGAGTCCGACTAATTAAATATAGTTAACCCTCTTTTTGGCTCAATGCATTCTGTGTAAATAAAGTAAAAATAAAAAATTCTTTCTTACCTATTCTTGCTACTAATTATTGTCTTTAATTGTGACATTTTATTTCATTAGCGATAACAGATAATATAATTAAATTATTAAATTTGTCTACATGCAATCTGCATAATTCATAAAGGAATATACATAAATTGCATTCCGGAGAAAGTCCACTATTTTCCGTAGCGCATATGATTTAAAAGGTGCATGGGCGAATCTACAATGTTCGCTCATGACCATTGCAGCTTCACTGTACATCTTAATATGCATCCATGCCAGCGGTGAACTTTTCATTCATGCCTTAGTGGCAGGTGGCCCATCGTAGCATGTATGAACCTTTGCGTTATCATTTTCCCCAACGGTACCCACTCGTTATTCAGACGCGGGTGTGTCCCGATAAAATAAGGACACAGTGTTTTTTGTGGTTTACTCCCCCTCACACGGGGCTACTGGGACAAAATAATTATTTTTAAATGTTAACAAGTTGATATGTTTTTATATTTAAACTTTAGTTGACCTCCAGGTGTTACGTAGTTATAAAATTAATTAAACGCTGAAAGTGGCTGTCCTGATGAAATAAGGACATTTATAAATGTTACACATTTTAAAGTTTCAAGTGCACATAATTTTAGAAAAACAAATCAAAGTAGTAATGGAAGTGGGATCGTCCATAAATGACGCTGGTATGGCCAATGAGTCTACTTTGATGTTGCTGGCTTCCTTTGTTAAAATTAGCCATTTACACAATAAGGGAGGCGTTATAGGGCTAACAAATAAAATTGTCTCGATGACGTCATTTAGGGACTACCCCAAACTATTTTAATGACAAAAGTTCCTAAGGAGTCGTTTTCTCATTATTAATAGCGTTAATGGCTATTTTTGAATTTCATAGCGAAATAAAAAAAATTAATTTTCTTATGGGATTTAACATGCAAATTAAAATTAAAGACGTGGTTCCCCCTATGGTCTATTTTTCGCAAATGACCTTTGACCTCGATACACGTGACCTTCGACAAAAATTTTTAGTGATAAGTTTCCCCACTACCATAGGTCTATCTAACGCATACATTTTTAGTTGAAAATCGGAGCTCATGTCGTGTACTGTCCCTGTTAGTTTAAAAATTAAAACTGATGCAAATGAACTGTTGATAGTACCGTTTGCATTCAAAGTATCGTCAAGTATGTTTAAGCATATGGGACACGAAATAATATAACAAAATGTTTTATTTTTTGCCCAAATATTTAAAAATCCGTGCTTTTCAAAAATGTCTATGTTAAATTCTATAAGAAAAATCAGTTTTTTAATTTCGAGGAATTTTAATTTTTGTTTTAATTTTTTTCAAATAGTAATAGTTCGTATGCGCATTAAGTTTGGGTAACCCTAGACTATACCAGCGTAATTCAACTAACTACATTTGGTTAAAATCCCAGAGAATAAGGTCTTGCTGTTTGCTCGTAATAATCAAACTCATTGTAAAAAAAATAAATTAACAATAAACAAGGAAGAAATATAGGCAATTCTTTGAACTGATATCTTCAATAATAACATTAAGCATCTACGTCATTAGGAAATTTCACTATGTATTTGAGCCTATAGGCTATTATTGTATTTAGTGGTAAATCAACTTGTGAGCTTACTTTACCGTTAAAATAAAGGTTTTTTTCACATTCTTTGCCGTAATTTGTCTCTTGGGTCTTTTTCAGATCCTAGTAAATAACCAAAACATTATGTAGTAACATTTTAAAAAAAATATTTGCTTATTTTCTGTAATACGTATTTTATATTTTTCCAAGTGTAAAAATGCTATTTTTTATATTTAATATGTAATTTTTTTTTTGTTTGGCCTAAATTCGATTTCAAGGAGTAAGTGCAACGGGGAAAACACCGCTACCTTGAAACGACTTGTGTAATCCGAGTATTCCAGGATGCAACCCTTGCACTGGCAGTTAGTCAGGAGCTGGCAAAAAGAAAGGAAATTAAATTATAAAAGCAGGACTAAAAATGATTATGCGGCTGAAGGAAGCTCATGCGCAATTTACACTTGTGCGCATGTGTAATTTATGATGACAGACAGAATAATATTAAATTAATATATGAAACACTAACAATGAATGTTAATATTAAATTATAAAATATCTGCTAAATTTAAAATTACATATTTCTTCAATTAACAACTACAAGTATGTATTAATAATATTAAAATTAAATTTAATTTAATATCGTTTTTTAAGATTTAAAATGACCCATATCTGATTTTAGCAAAAAGCATAATCCAAGATGTCTTCAAAAATAATTTTTTAAATACATTTCTGAAAGCTTGTAAAAAGGGAAGTTCCTACTGTAACTAATACATTGTTCAAATACAATTTATCAGAGCACCTGGCATCTTGTAAAAACTTGTAATTACATTGAGCATTTTTAGCTTTAAAAAAATACATAAAATACGTTGCACTTTTTAAAAACATGTAAATACAAAATTTTGCACTTTCAGCAAGCACTGACAGCAAAAAGACAATTTAGTTTTACTAATTTAAAAATTACATAAATATAGAACATTGTTAGTTTTCAAATATCATAAAAATATAATATACTGCACTTTTTAAATCATGCAAGTAGAACATTTTGCACTTTTTAAATTTATACAAATAGAACATTTTGCACTTTTTAAATTCATGTGAAAAAAAAAACTTTGCACTTTTTAAAATCAAGTCAATAATTAGTTTTTAAATTTTAAAAATAATTCTTAAAAAATGAACAGATTAGAATTTTGTTTGTTACTAGAATATTTTGCACGTGCACAAATTATGTCATTAAAAAAGTATTTAGCATTTTAAAAAAACATGTACAAAATAGAATATTTTGCAGCTTCAAATACTCGTCGATATCATTTTACCCCACTTTTTTACTTGGTGATTTTTATATACTATTATTTATTTCAATTCTTTCTAAAATTGTATACGGGCAGTATTAATTCTTCACTGATGATATGAATGAAAAAAATGATTGTTGTAGGTTGAATAAATTAATTTCAACTAAGAGAATTAAACTCATTGTAAAAAAAATCGATTAACAATAAACAAGGAAGTATATGCAATATTTTAGATTGATATAAGCAATCCACGTCATTTTAATATTTCGATATAAATAGGGGCCTATAAGCATTGGATGTATTCAGTTGTAAATTGACTTGTGAGTTTACTTCAACGTTAAAATGAAAATCTTTTTAACCTTTTTCACCGTCATTGGTCTCTTTTGTCTTTGTCAGTTCCAGGTAAATAATACAAAATCAACTAGTAACATTTCTATTTAAATACTGGTTCATTTTCTGTCGTTTATAATAATTATTTTATTGTAAAAGTATAATGTTCTAATTTTGTAATGATTTTAATTTTTGGTTGCTCGGATTTCATAGGAATTAATTAAAGGCAACATCTGAACCGATACAATGCAACGACAAGTGTGATCCCAAAATCCCAGGATGCTTTCCTTGCGCTAAGCCAGTACCATACGCTGGCAAATAAAAGGAAAATAATCTTAGGAAGCAGGACTAAACGATAGTGCGGCTGAAGAAAGCTTGTGCGCAACTCACACTTGTGCGCATTCATAGCAAACTAAAAATTATTAAAAAAATCGTCAATAAGGACACAAGCTGTGTAACAAATTATACAAATTTGTGATTTAATTCGAAATTTTTAAATTTTTGAGCTATCAACTAAAACATAAATACTTATTAAATTGAATAAAATGTGGCGCAATTAAAAATTTTTTAATTTTGTTGAAATTTATTATGTTTATAAATATAAATAAAACTATTTAGTCATTTTAAAAGCGCTTAAAAATGTCATAATATTTTTTTTTAAATACAGATTAGCATAAGCATCAACCCCATCACTTTAGTGCTAAATCAATCTCTTTCAAGTTTATGCATACCTCGCTTGTGTTATTATAATAATAACGCAGTATAATCATGCTTGTGAAATTACAATTGTTTGTTTGCGTTACTTTGCAAAAACGCATTGTAGGAAATTATTTTTGCAAAATCAATAAAAAAAAATAGTGATAGCAACAAACAAATTTAATACTACTCAAACTTTTCTGTTAATCTAATTTTGAAGAATGGGCTAATTAATTTTTTAGGATTTTTTTCTCAAATTTATTAAATTTAAAAGAAAATATTATTATTAAAAAGAAGGTACAAAACAAATTGTAGCCTACTTTGGAAAAAAAATAAAAGAATCCACAAACTCGAACAAGAACAAAAGACTCTGCGTTATTTAAGATTTTAAACTAAAAACTCCAGCACATAAATTTAAATGCGAAATGGAAGTTAATAAATCATATTATGTACTGCATTTGCTATACTTTATTGCCCACTGCGGCTTGCTTTGTGCAGCTGCGTCTGAGAATACAAAGAAGGACTTGAACATACTTTCGTCGATTCTGAAAAGTAGTCGATACTATGGCGATGGCGATGATTGCAAATCAGTTTCTGACTGTAAAGGAAAAGATGAAGGCTGTTTTATTATTTATGCATATGGTCATTGTCTGCCCTGTGACAAAGAGAAAAAATTTAAAGAATACCAATAAAAGTATGAACTCAAAGGGTGTGAGACCAGGACCGGGATCGGTGGACTGAGCACATGGTAATTTAACATACTTTTTCGACCAGTTTTAAAACTACTAAAAAGCTTCTTAACTTGATGTATGTAAAATTTAAGTAGTTGCTCAAATATTAAGAAGTTCTAACACTATGATTTGGACATTTGAATTTGAATTATGCATAAAATGTGTACAATCACAATGTTTAAATTTAAATTTTTTTTCCCGCATATTTTAAATTACATGGGTGGTTTTCTGATTTTCTTTTGTTCATCGTTTGATGCAAAAACAAATAATTATACTAACCATGCAGGATAATTGTGGGGATAGTGACTGGAGTATTGCTACTAGTAGCTGTGGTAATTAGTCTGGTCTGTTGTCTCGTACCTTCATGCCCTCTGGCCAAACAGCGAAAAAATCAAAACGGACAATATGGGCAATATCCTCAAGGAGGTGGGCAAGGTCAATATCAATATCAAGACCAACCACAACCAGGTCAATACCAAGGCCAGAGAGGTCAATATCAAGGTCCACCAGGACAATACCAAGGACAACCAGGTCAATATCAAGGTCCACCAGGACAATACCAATGACAACCAGGTCAATATCAAGGTCAACAAGGCCAAGGTCAACTTCCTCCACCTTCTGGCTACGCGTATGGTCAGACTCCTCGAGCACAATATCCAACTTCTAATATGGCAATGCCCGGCAACACCAATAAGCACCACAAATTCTGTTAAAAAAGCTTCATTGAAACGGTCGATTTCCCTTGAAAATTGAATCGCCCGCAAGCGCGCTCTTTGGTTTAATTAGCGCGTAGCGGTTTTTTTCGTATGCCTGAAAATGTCTTATGTCAAGAAAACAAATCTACACTTTTTGAATTGAATGTAAATTGCATGGTACTTTATATAAAGGTGGAAGAAAAGTAAGCGGGAGTGGGAGTGGGAGTAGCAGTGGGAGTTATTCTGGATCATCAGCAAGTGGTGAGTCAGTGAAGGTTGCCTCAGGTCCAGGCACAAAGAAACCTCCTAAAACTAAAGCCACTACGCATAAGACCAATTGAAGCATTCAACAAAGTGACTATGCTGGAACTTTACTTTTTTATCTCTGTCTTCAACTGCATTTAAAGCGTAATACAAATAATTTAAACAAATAGTAACAAAATTGCAACAGGAAGGACAAAAACTGTTATTAGAAAGTTTTCAAAATAATTAATGAAACTTATGGGCAAGCCTATTTTAACGGGGCAATTTTGTGGTTATTAAATTGAAATTCAAAGCCGTATATGAAGCACTTGAGGTTTTATTAAAGTACGTGGTAAATTTATTTTAGTGTGAAATTTCGTGTGAGTGATTTATACTTCAACAAATATATAAGTAAAATTTAATAAGGAAATTTATTATTGTGAGGGTTTAATTTGTCAAGCTTATCTATATTATAATCTACAAGTGAAGCGGCCTGTCCTGCGGACGGCATGTAACGGCATTTATAAATCGCATATTTTTTAAAGTGCCCCCTTTGGTCGTCAGTTGTCTACTACATTCCTGCCCTCTCGCGAAACGGCAAAAAAATTGACATTGAAATGAGCAGTATCGCAAATATCCTCAGGGAGATGCATGGCCAAGCTTAAGGGCCATATCAAGGTCAATATGAAGGTCAGCAAGGTAGTTATTAAAGTCCACATGGTCAACGTCATGCCTATCTTGGCTATGAGTATGGGCAGGCTCCCCGACAGTATCACTACTGAGAAAAATTCATATTTATTGACTTACGTACATACATTTGTTAACGGTAAATTTATCTAACGTTTATTCTAAAAAACGTTTAACCCGAAACGTTATTTAATCGCATATTTTTAAGGTTTACATTACGTCTACTAACCTGAATATTGAATATGAATCATGCAGCCTGGTCTGCCAGTTTTGAGAAAATTTAATTCGAGAATTTAGGATCATTTTTATTATCAGCCTTAGCACCGTTTTACTCACCATATTCTGACATCACTTGCAGCCTAACTAACCAAGGAATGCCGCCGCATGTACTCTCTTGATTTTAAAAACAATACCTATACTATAAATTAGGCTGCACTTGGCTACTACAACTCCAAAATAAATGAACTGCATTTTGTGCCGTTCGCTCAAAATCACGCGCCAAAGTTCAAACAAATCGATTTTTTGCAACTTTGCAACCCTGTAGCTAATACAGTTTTGGTCGGGTTTTCAAAAAAAATGTTCTTTTGTCATCGCTGTACCATTACAAACATGGTTAAATAAAAATTGAAAAAGTTCATTTTTTTAAAAACATTAGGGTATTTTGAGTGCCTTCAAAGAAATAGATTTTTAAAAATAAAATCAGAAAAAAAAAATTTTAAAAACCAAAAGTTATAAAAGTTTTAAA
This sequence comes from Dicyrtomina minuta, assembly GCA_949802685.1. Lineage (NCBI taxonomy): Eukaryota > Metazoa > Arthropoda > Collembola > Symphypleona > Dicyrtomidae > Dicyrtomina > Dicyrtomina minuta. Next base: position 12,271,185 of record OX461808.1, on the reverse strand, counting down.
TTGACATCTACTCCAATGCTCAGACCTGATCAAAAATTAAAAGTTCTCAAAGACTACTTGTGGCCTACTTTAATCTACCCATTTCAGATGGCTCCGCTTTCAAAATTATCTAAAAAGTTTTTAGAGTCAATTGACAAGATAATTCGTAGTTGTGTGAAAGAAATTATTAGTCTTCCAATAAGTACGCCTACCAGCATGCTGTACTCTAGCTCAAAGTGTAAGGGATTAGGACTCATTCGTGCTAAATGGGAAGCTGGCATTCAGAATTTTAATGCACTAGAAAATTTGTCATTGTCAGGTCATGCTTTAATCCACGAAGTAAAGTATTTGGATTCTGAAAAATCCCAATGCTTAGATTTCCTGGATGTTCCATTTGAAGTTAGACAAAACATGGTCCATTATAAGGGAAAAAAGAGTAAGTTCATCAGAGATCATTTAAGAAGTCTGGAATACGATACCTGGTGTAAGCTGCCGCAAAAAGGGCAGGGTGTGATTCAATTTCAAGAATGTCCTTATGCCAATAAATGGATTCATTCGAAAATTGGACTTTCCTTATCAGAGTGGACCACTGCTATTAAAATGGTTGGTAATGTATTACCCGTCAATGCTATCCCTCGACCTGACCAAGGATCCCTTTATTGTTGCCATGGCTGTAAGGAGATTGAAACGATAGGACATATCCTTGGACGTTGTCACCGTGGAGAGCTGATTCGTAATAACCGACATCACGCAGTTCGCTGTTTAATTGCTGAAGCAATGCAAAAATTAGGGTGGAAAGTTCTTCAGGAAGCTGAATGTACTGGAGATGGTTCAAGACGTGTTGACATAATTGCTTACAACTTAAAAACGAAGCAAGGAATTAAACTTGATCCAACCGTGCGTATGGAACAGAATGACATTAATCAATCAGAGGCCATTCATAAGGAGAAAAAAGAAATTTATGACCCTTGCATTCCCTACTTCAAACAGAAATTAGGACTTACTGAAATTCATGTAGTAGGGCTGTATGTTGGGGCACGCGGGACGATCTCAAAGTTTTTCCTCAATTTCATGAAAACTCAATGCCTACCTTCAACGCTGATTGACGACATAGTTATCTCTGTTTTGAAGAAATCCGTTCAAATATGTGTGCACCATTTGTATTCTTGTATACCTACTGATTAATAATTTTTAAACTCTAATTTATTTAATCACATTAACAACCATAAACTATGTATAACGGAATTGTGCAACGTATACTGAGTCCGTTGGGCTATCGTCGTTGGACGACAGTGTCAAGTTTATTTTAATAAAGTTGTCTTTCTCTCTAATCTTAAGATAATGTCCAACTCCAAGAGGTCATACAACTTGAAATTTTTTGAAAATCGGACTAACATATTAGATGCTACAGGGTTGCAAACTTGCAAAGTTGCCAAAAAATCGATTTTTTTAACTTTGGCGCGTGATTTTGAGCAAACAGCGAAAAAGGCAGTCCAGTTACTTTAGATCTGTGATAACCAAGTGCAGCCAAATTTAAAATAGGTAATTATTGTTTTTGAATTCGGGGGAGCGACATAGACATAGGAGCGGTATATGCTTGTAAGTTTCTCGTTTGACTGCAATAACCTTCACACTGATTACTGTTCCTTAAAGTTACTAACTGCATTTCAAATTGTGTACTCATAGTCCTTTTTACTCGTTGCAAGCGTTGAAAGGGTAGTTCATAAATGCCGTCAAGAATCGTTGCAAAAATCAAAGGTGTCGTTCATAAATGACGTCAAGGATCATTGCAAAAATCAAAGGGGTCGTCCATAAATGACGTCAAGGATCATTGCAAAAATCAGAAGGGTCGTCCATGAATGACGTTAAGGATCATTGAAAAAATCAAAGGGGTCGTCTATAAATAATGTAAAGGATAATTGTAAAAATCAAAGGCGTCGTCCATAAATGACGTGAGAGATCGTTGCTTAAATCAGAGGAGTCCTTTCTAAATGACGTCAAGGGTCGCTGCTAAAATTAAACGAGTCCTTCACAAATGACGTCGAGAGTGGTTGCAATCGTTCAAAAAGTCGACCATCAATGACATAAGGGATTGTTCCAAACATCAAAGGGGTCGTCTACAAATGATGTCTTTTAAAAATTACCCTACACCGCAAACTCATACTTGACAGTGGCAGTGGCTGTAACTGACAATGAGTCTTATAATTATTAAAATTATGCTATAACCAAACTAATATTATTGTAATACATTTAAGGTATTATTGCAATGCTCTTAGAAGTAATTATATGATTTAAGACATATCAAACTGCGCATTCAATTTTTTGTAATATTATTTGATATTTAAAATTGACACGTCATGACAGTTATAATATTGCTTGCAATGTACAAAGCCCCATTCTAATATGTAAACATTTACAAACTTATTATAAATGAAAGATAATCATAGCCGGGAAATGAAACAATGCTTCGATGCTGCAAGATGAAGGAGTAATTATCTAATGAATTAATTAAGTAATTAGGCTTACAAGCAAACCACTTACTATGTTTCCTCGGGATCTGAAAAAGCATAGCCAGAACCGTTTCCTTGGACCTCAGAATGAACGAATAGTGAAGTAACTCGAGTGCATTTTGCGCGGTTTTTTAGCAGCAGCCCGCCAAAGTTCAAAAAAAAACGAATTTTTCAAAGTTCTACAGTTTTTGTCTGATTTCAATGAAACTTGCAGTTTTGTGATGTTCAGACTTTTATCTGAAAAGTAACTTCTGGAAATTTTGAAATTCGAATTTTTAATTTTTTATCAAAAATCCTTAATTAAAAAATGGGTCTCAAAAGTATGACATTTTATTAATTTTTCGAAAAAATTAAAAAAAATCGAATTTCAAAATTTCCAGAAAAAACTTTTTCAGATAAAAGTCTGAACATCACAAAACTGCGAGTTTCATTGAAATCAGACAAAAACTGTAGAAGCTACAGCGTAGCAAACTTTGAAAAATTCAATTTCTTTGAACTTTGGCGGGCTGCTGCTAAAGAACCGCGCAAAATGCACTCGAGTTACTTCACTATTCGTTCATTCTAAGGTCCAAGGAAACGGTTCTGGCTATGCTTTTCCTGATCCTGAGGAAACATAGTAACTGGTTTGCTTGTTAGTAAAAAAATGTTTAAATATTTGCAATAGGAAACCTGAATTAATTTCGAATCCATTTAAACTATAATTTAAATGAAGTTTAATTAAGTCACTTAAACAAAAACAGTTCTCAAAGGCAATTATTGTAATCACTGTTAGTACTCAAAACGTCCCATTTTTAGTTTTAGCAAGATGCAAAATGCAATATATGTACTCAAAAATAATTTTAAAACTATTCTAAAAGCTTGGGAAAATGGAAATAATTAATTATTATTATTATTATTATTTAAGGGTTTTATTCATCTTCATTCTGATCGATTTATACATACAAAGTCAAGTCACAAATTATGTTAACAGGACCAAAAACAGTATAATTAATTTTGACAGAGGTTCAAAACTAAAATTTTGGGTACAACCTTATGTAATTACTATAGGAATTAAATTTAAAGATGACAAAATAAACAATAATTTCTAAAACAGAAAAATGAAGGAGCCCTGGCGACATATATCAAGCGCTGAGGAGAAAAAGACATACAAATTAAATGGGATATCATGACCCATAAAGAATACAGTAAAAAAAAACATAGCATTCAGAAACAACATAGATACAAACTATCATTAATTACTAAGTTGCTAATTTTATTAACATTGGTATGGTGGATTTTCTATATCTTTCAGTTCAACACTTTATAATCCTATATTTATTGCTTACATGGGAACATTCCCAACTTGAAACTACAGAATGAAGCGAAACTACCCGGAACGTATACTACTAATATCAGTGACCTCTGCTTGTATGGTCGTTCGACTGCAAAATTCGTTGTTCGGCCGCAATTGCGCGCGCAATTTCAAAAATATCGATTTTTTCGAATTTCACCGCGCTCTAGCTCCCACAGTTTTTGTCCAATTTTTATAAAAATTGAAATACAACATCTTTGTATGATTATCTAAAAATTAATTTCAGGATTTTTGAAAATTCGAAAATTTTTATTTTATTTAAAAAAAAATAGTTAAAACTCTGGGCCTCAAAAATACACATTTTTTTAAATTTGTCGAAAAAAATAAAAATTTTCGAATTTTCTTAAATCCTGAAATTACTTTTTAGATAATCATACAAAGATGTTGTATTTAAATTTTTATAAAAATTGGACGTAAATTGTGGGAGCTAGAGCGCGGTGAAATTCGAAAAAATCGATATTTTTGAAATTGCGCGCGCGATTGCGGCCGAACAACGAATTTTGCAGTCAAACGACTATACAAGCAGATGTCACTGATATTAGTAGTATACGTTCCGGGTAGTTTCGCTTCATTCTGTAGTTTCAAGTTGGGAATGTTCCCATGTTAGTCTATTTGAACGAATATTACATCTCTCATAAACTGCAAGCCAGTTTCCAAACCTTTTGGATTTAACAAGTTTTTTTCCAAAACTAATTAATAACGACTGAAATCGTTCTTGTATTTTTGGTATTCCTAATTTATTAGCTACATACATATAGTTTCGTTCACTGACATAAACACCTTCAATTATCGACCAACACCTTTTTTTTATTGAAGTAATTTTCATTAATAGTGATTTTTGTATCGATTGGCTCCAAACTACTGAACCATACTCCAAATTACATCGTATATACGTTCTATACACAGAAATTAATTGGCTTTTAGTGAATCCGAAATGTTTCAACTTCCGCAAAATGAAAATCTTTTTTGAAGCTTTTTTTACCATAACGTTAATATTGTCGTCCTATTTTAATTGGTCATTAATTTGAACACCAAGTAGTTTTGTACTTTTTACTATGGGAAGAGGCACATTATCAATTTTTAGTTCCAGTTAGCTAAACTGCTTGTTTTTGGAATGGTCAACAATTAATACAAAACATTTTAAGGGGTTAAGTTTCATTTTTAATTTAGCAGCCCATTTGGTAATATCATCGAGATAAGTTTGCATCTCAGGTGAGCTGCCATACTTCACCTTTTCAGCTAATGTGAGGTCGTCCACATATCCAAGTAGCAAATTTTTAATATTGTTCGGAATTTGTTGATAATTTAGCTCAAAATTTGTTAATATTCTGTTAATGACAATAATGAACAGTAACGGTGCTAGCTTTGTCCCCTGAGGAGTCCCGTTGAAAATTTGGGAAAATTCAGACAGAACCTCTCCGTCTCGCACACACTGTGTTCAGTTGTGGATGAAGTCCTGAATCTACATTACATCCGAATTGTCAATATTCATTAGCAGTAATTCTTGGATTAAAATATTGTAGTCTATGAGATCAAATGCTTTGGAGAGATCAAGTAGCACAATTACTACATAGTTATTAGTTTCATCCATTGCTTTGAGTACAAAGTCATTCAGACCAACTAGGTAGTGTATAGGAGAGGAATTTTTTAATGAGCCGAACTGATTTGTACTTATTTTGTCAATTATACTGTTGTATAGCTTATTGAACATTGTTTCCTCTTGTAGTTTGCCAAATATATTAGTTTGAGAGAGTGGTCTTAGGTTCTCTATACTTATTGAGTTGATATCTTTGGGTACTGGAGTGATGTATTCCATTTTCCAGTTGTCAGGGACGATGAATTTTTGGAATAAAGCATTGTATAGGTACGTCAGTTGAGGCACAAAGCAGAAGCCAAATTCAATAATTAATTGTATAGGCAGGCGTTTTGGTACATTGGACTTAGTTGGTTTTGATTTATCTATCAATTTTAGTACTTGGATTTCATTCACTGTTATTATTGACTTAGTTTGCACATTCAAATTTGTTTTGACTAATGGGCTATACATTCTGTTTATGTTGGAGAAGTACATATTGATTGAATTTAGCGAAGCATTTAAATCATAGTGATTGTTTACTAGTTTTATTTGGTCTATTACAGATGCTCTCTTTTTTAGACTAGTTAATTTATTTACGATTCCGTAGAAATCCTTACTTGTTCCATTAGTTATTTTCTTTTGGAGCGAATTTGTGTAATTGTGTTTTGCCTTTTCAATCTTGAGTTTCAATGTTTTTTTAAATCAGCATATTCACTATGCGAAGGTTTTAAGTGTTGTAATTTTTTTGCTAATTGATTTACTTGTTTATTCATCCATGAGGGATCAGAGGAATGGATTAACTTTTTAGTCACAGGGAATGCTATATTATATGCATTCATTAACACAGAGTCAAGAATTAAAGCCATTTGGTTGACATCATCACATTTGTAGAATGCTGTCCAGTCAAATTCGGAGATTAATTGGACGAATTTATTTTTATTTGTGTCTGTAAATTTTCGTATTTTTTTGTAACTAGGTTCACTCTGGTTCTTGGTAAATATGGCTTTTGGGGTGAGTTGTATGCACACATGGCCAGATATCACATCTTTTAAAGGCGCTAGTTTTACTGATACATTATATAGTGTGACCAAGTTCGTGAATATTAGATCAACTGGAGCTGCATTAGTTGTATTTGTTCCGAAAAACGTTGGAAATTTAATGAGTTGTTTCAGATCAGTCGTACGTGTAAGACATTCAGCATAGTTCCAGTGGTTAAAGTCCCCAGCTATTAGTAACTTTGCTGAGACATATTTTGTCTTCACTTTTTCAAAAATGTCAATTATTGCATTAAAGAGATCAAGTTGTACTTGCGATGGTGACTGGGGGGGTAAGTAAGCACATATTAAGATGATGACTGACACATCTTTGGGCAAATAATTAGGTCGAATCACTGCAACTGAAATTTCGAATTTAGTAGAGTTGTGGTGAACAAAATTATTGTGCCGAACTGACTGTATATTAGATTTCACGTAAATTGCTGTGCCTCCACCTTTCCTATCCAGTCTATAGTTTTGATATAAGGTGAAGTTATTAATTTCAATATTTTTGTCATTTGAACCCCATGTTTCTGAGATCATTATTATGTCATATTGACTTGACAAAGTTTCGATTTTTTCTATTTTTTCAGAGTTAATCGAAGTAGCATTTGTATATAGTATACTCGGGAGGTGATATTAAATTTGTCGAGTAGAGAATTTCGATTTATTAATAAATGCAGAAGGGCGAATTACTGCATGCACTGTTCATAAACAATTCACCAAAACTTATTGCGCTTTCTATAAAGTTGTAAATATTTAGAGCATTTTAAACTTTAAAAAAACAAATAAAATACCATACCTTAAACTTAAAAAAAACATGTAAATCAAACATTTTGCACTTTGAAGAAGCTTTAACAGAGGATGCACAATATTGCTAATTCCAAAATCACGTAAATAGAATATTTCTAGCTTCTGAAAATCATGTAAATAGAACATACTACACTTTTAAATTCCCGCACATAGAACACTTTGTACTTTTTAAATGTATATAAAAAATAATCAGTTTGCATTTTTCAAAATTAAGTCATCAATTAGAAATTTTTAACTTTTGAAAATAATTTAAACAACATTTTTTCTGATTGAAACTGCTTTTGTTATTAGAACATTTTGCACTTGCAAAAATCATGCCTTTAGATTAGTATCTAACATTTTTATGAAGCATGTAAATAGAATAATTTGCACTTTCAAAAATCATGCAAATAGAACAGTTTGAACCTCCAAAAATCATGTAAATAGAATAGTTTGCACTTTAAAACAAAAATCCAAATACAATATTTTGTATTTTAAAAAATCATTTAAATAAAATATTTTCCACTTTCAAAAATCATGTGAATAAAATATTTTGCATTTTCAAAAAATTATCTAAATGGAATATTTTTTAATTTAAAAATTCATGTAAATAGAGTATTTTGATAATTCAAAAATCGTAACATTAAATTTAAAATTTTTAATTTTTCTAAACAGTGTAATAATACAAATTATTTCGTACTTTTTACAATCAAATAAAAAACATGTTCTAGAAAATTTAATTGAGTTATAAAGTGGAATATTTTGCAGCTTTAAATACTTGTCAATAATATTTTACCCTTTTATTTCATTTAGTGATTTGTGATATTACTTTTAATGATTTCAAAGCTTTCAAAAATTTCATATAAGCAGTATTATTTCTTCACTGATGATATAAATGATGAAAATTATTGTTATAAGTTGCATGAATTTGTTTGAGCTAATCGTAAGAATCAAACTATTATTATGAAAAAAAAATCAATTAACAATAAACAAGGAAGTATATCGAGGGTGAAGTATCCAATTGGTTTCCTTCCACTTTTTCTTAAAAGCAAAACGGTTTCCTTCCATGTTTGCTTAAAGGCAAAATGGTGTCCTTCCATTTGGTGTCCGCAGCTAAAAATGGAAGGACACCATTTTGCCTTTATTCAAAAATGGAAGGAAACCGTTTTGCTTTTAAGAAACAGTGGAAGGAAACCAATTTGATACTTCACCCTCGATATGCAATTCTTTGAATTTATATTATCATTTGGCATTAAGCATCCACGTCATTTTATTATTTCAATATAAATAAAGCCATATGTGTAAGTGTGGGATGTATTCAGTTGTAAATCGACTTGTGTGCTTAATTCAACGTTACAATGAAGATTTTTTTAACCTTCCTTGCCCTTATTTGCCTGTTAAGTCTTCTCCAGTTCCAGGTAATTAATAACCAAACATTATTTAGTAACATTTTGTATTTAAATATTTTCTAATTTTGTGTAATGCGTATTTCATTTTTAAAGCGTAAAATGTTAATTTTTATATTAGAAAATAATAATTATTATTTTGCTTGGATTTTGGGAAGTACGTGCAGATGAACCACCAATAACTTGCGACGACAAGTGCAAACTCGGTAGCCCAGGATGCATTCATTGCAGTGGCCATGGGATGGCCAAAAAGAAATGAAAATAAATTTTGGAAGCAGGACTACAGAAGTAAACGGCTAGAGGAAGCTCGTGTGCGCAACTCACACTTTTGAGCATGCGTAGCAAACTGGAAAATTAATAGATAATCGTCATTAAAGGCGCACTCTGTAATGTAACTAATTATTGAAATTTGTAATTTAATTAGAAATTCTGAAATTTTGGAACTAACAACTAAAATATATATATACAAACTTTATTCAGTCACTGTTGTACAACTACAATAGCCTTACGACTCAGTATACAATACACAACATTTTATAGTATTAATATGTGATTAACGAAAATATTAGTATTTATCACTAATAATTATTTATATGATGATTATAAATCTGGATGGAAAACATTAAACATTAAACATTTATTGCTACATGATTCAAGAATTAATTAAATCAAAAAATATTCAATGCATCACAATAATTAAAAATAGTTACATCAACTTGCTAAATTTTGTTGTAGCTTAATTTATTTTATTAAAATAATTTGCAAAAACTCATTTAAGTAAATTAGTTTCCACAATAATCATTAATAATTTGAGTTGAAAAAAAAAATTAAATTTAAAACTTATAATAATATTTAAAACTAGAAATTTTTTCTAGAAAAAGTAGAAGAAGCAGCATATGAAGCACTTGAGGTTTTAGCATAGTACGTGTTAAATTCATTTAAGTGTGTAGTTTTGTGTAAAAAACGAAACCCACAAACTTGTTTAAAAACATGACTACGTTTTTAAGATTTTTAAATTAAAAACCCGAGCAGGAATTTAATACAAAAAATGAAAGTTACATCCTCTGTACTAGTTTTTCTTTGCTTTGCTGCCCACTGCGGCTTGCATTGCGCAGTTTTGTCTGAGAATACAAAGGATGAGGGTTTCAAAGGACTTTCGTCGGCTCTAAAAAGTAGTCAATTCGAATATCATCTTAAATGCAGAACAAATGCTGACTGTGAAAAAAAGGATGAGGGCTGTTTTAATAATAGGCCAGGGCCATATAATCATAAATTATATGACGGACTTTGTTATCCTTGTGACCACGAGAAGGAACTGAAAGAATATAAAAAAGATTATGACGTAACTGGGTGTGGTCTGAGCACGTGGTAATCTGAAAATTATTTTTTTATCAGTTTTAAGTTACTCCAAAGCTATTTATACATTTGGTAACAATAATTATTGTAACTAGTTAGTCAGATACTTTAAAAATTTACATTACAGTAATTGAGTGATTTTTAAATACGAAGCAAATTCAATTTACATACACGCCTAATTATGCACTAAGAAAGGCATAGTACATTTTTTGTAGTGGCACTCTTGCGCCTAGTTAGGGCTGGCACTTATTTGGTCATTCGCAGTAATTATATTATAGTAGGTTTACGTAACATTTTCACAAATGACAATGTTTGAATTTAAATTTTATTTTTCCCGCAACTTTTTTTAAAAATTACATGGGTCGTTTTCTCATTCTGGATGGTTCATTGTTAAACTGTACAAATATTACAAACTGTGCAGGATGATCGTGGCGATAGTAATCGGAGTATTGCTAACAGCAGGGATTATTAGTCTGATCGTTTGTTGTATGGTGCCTGCCTGCCCTCTGGCCAAACGACGAGAAAATCAAAACGAACAATATAGTCAACATCCTCAAGTAGATGGGCAAGGTCAAACCGAAGGTCAACCAGGTCGATACGAATACAAAGGTCAACTAGGTCAACACGAAAGTCAATATCTGGATCAACAAGGTCAATACCAGGGTCAACCAGGTCACTACCAAGGTCAACCAGGTCAATACCAAGGTCAACCAGGTCAATACCAAGGTCAATACCAAGGTCAACCTGGTCAATATCAAAGTCAACAAGGTCAAGGTCAACTTCCTCCACCTCATGGCTACGCGTATGGCCAGGCTCCCCGAGCACAATATGCACCCACTAATATGGCAATGCCCAGCAATGCTAGTAAGACCCCTAACTTCTGTTAAACTCACTGCATTGAAACGATTTTACTTAAAATTTGAATTTCCCGCCGTCGCGTTTCTTGTTTCATTAGCGCGTAGCAGTTTTGTTGTATGCGGTTAAAAATAAAAAATTCCAAAAACATATGTCTACACTTTTAGTAAACTGAATGAAAATTGTATGATCTTTTTTTTAAAGGTGGGAAGAAAGGCAGCGGCAGTAGCAGTGGGAGCAGCAGTGGGAGTTATTCTGGATCATCAGCAAGTGGGGAGTCAGTGAAGAAGGTTACTCCAGACCCAGGCACAAAGAAGAATATTCCTAAAACTATAACTAAAACTAAAACTAAAACTATTGCACATAAAACAAAAACTTAAATGACTGGGCTGAAACCTATTGTATTTTTGTGTTTAAATGCAATCGAAGACTAACACAAACAATTTAGGTAAATAATAAGGCAAATAGGTAGATTGCGACAGGCCAAAAAGTATCATTCGCAAATTTTAGAAATAGTTATTCAATCTACCAGGTCAACTTATTAATAGTTGTACAGCTTTTTGAGCCTAATTGATTTACATTTGGAGCAGTGTTTCCAGAATTTTAGGTTACAAATAGTGCTCAAAGTTATTGGTGTTGTTTATTTTTGTGTAAATGGTTTCAATAAGGATTTCATCAAAATAACTTTAACATATTGATTAATTATTTATTATTACATCGTTAAAATAAAACAGAATTCAGACAAGCGAAAAGTCACCAAATCCAACAAGGAAGTTTTATTTATTTATTTTGTAAAAACAATTTGACTGTATTTAGAATTAAGAATTTCTGCAAAGTTTTAAATTTTGCTTTAGAGAGAAAATACAAAAATGCTTAAAAAAACTCAACTCATAAAAATAGCTGTGGGAGGTGCCGGTACCGGCGACGCGGTGCCAGTGCCGTGACTGGCTGACTTTAGTCAGCATTTTCAAATGAATTAAAAAATAATTTAGCAGGCAATAGCAGGAATAATACTGCGAAGCCGCAGCTGCACGTCATTAAATTTAGACTTTAGGTTATTTAATTAATTTTAATGACTTAGGAAAAAGAACCTACTTAAAATTATTTTTCTGTAGTAAAGTTTCCCTTTTAAAGAAGGAACCCTTTAACCCTTTAAAGTTTCTCGACCACACGGTTATTGTTTTCTTTTGGTAATATTGCATTAAATTCGTTGTAATTTCTATTTAGTCAAATTTGTCAGTATTAAATAGCTTAAATATATTAGTAATTGCAAAACCACAGTATAATGATATCAAGAGGCACTAAACAGGATCAACACGTAATTGTAAAAACGTTAGAATGCTTTGTAGATTTTATGTTTTTAATACAAAATACTTAATTGCAAAGTTGCTGCGTGCTGCTTTTTTTGCTAATAATTTTAAATAAATCTTTTACAATATAAACATAATAAGAACTGAAACGTTTATTTTTATTTTCCACGTTTTTAAGCGCAATCCACAAAGACATATTCAGCCAACTTTGTCAAAGAAAATAACGCCGGGCTCTCCACATGTGTGGCGGGTGGCGATCTTTACCTTTAAACGCTTACTTGGCTCTGTGTTAGTACGGGGTAAGCTTGTCACACGGAGGTCTGTGTTGGGAGACCAGATCTTAAGCGATTTGAAACGCCTGACCCCTCTAAGACTAAACATTTTTCAAACATTTTTCAAACATTTTTTTTCAAAACCCACATACTTGTACATAAACATAGTCCAATTTTTATGTTCGGGAATTTAAAAAAAAACGACGTAAATTCAAATAAGAAAATGAAAGTTGCATCCTTTTTATCAGTTTTTCTCTGCTTTATTGCAAACTGCGGCTGGCTCTGCGCAGCTTTGTCTAAAAATACAAAGCAAGTCTTGGACGGACATTTTTTGGCGCTGAAAAGTGAATATGTAGATGTAAGTGGATGTAGCGGTCCATGCGACTCAGTTTCTGATTGTAAACGAAAAAATCAAGGTTGCTTTATTCAGCCAATGTTGAGACATTTTAAAAGTAGCCGATACACAAAATGTTTGCAGATGTAGAGTAGATTTTGAAAAATTTCTTTAACATTTTTGAAGCTTTTTAACTTTTAGTGCGACGAAAAATTTTATCAGAGTACCAAGTTATCATGTAACTTAATAATTTAGTAGCATTTAGTCTAACCTGGCGGGATATGCACAACTCCTATTAATTTTGCAGCACAGATGTGAAAATAATTAAATTAAAATTAAATATTTAAATTATTATGTATTGCTTATCATCTACCGTCCTTCAAAATATGTACAAGCAGTTGTAATAAAAGATATACTTTTTATGAATATAAATGGAAATAATGGGTTGCTGAAGTGCAGATAGTTTTTATTTAAGTAATTCACAAAATTTAATTTTTTTTTATTTACATGACTTTGAGAGGTGCACAATGTTCAGTATGTTAAATTCTTATTTTTTTTTGAAAAAATGCAATACAGTGTACGTATTTGAACATTTAATTATTTGGGAAATAGATAATTACGCACGCAGAACTTTGCCCTGAAAACGTGATCTTTTAGAGCCAGCGGAGATTTACTGCAGAGTACGAATTCTTTTTTTAACTTCGTCTAAAACCCGAGACGTTTTCAAGACCTGTGATTTAATTATTAGAAAAACTTTAAAACAACGCACTATAATATTTTTTCCTCGCTTTTGTTACCATACTAATCATCCCTGTGAAATTACAACACTTTGTTTGAATCAATTTACAGTAAAGTATTTTAGTATAGTTTGGAAAAAATTCAATTTAATAATAAAATGATCAAAAGTTCCTATTTTAAAAAATTATTAGTTTTGTAGAATACAATTAAAAAATATTTTTGTCAGATAATTTTTTTAATAAGATAAAATTATTAAAATGATAATAATAAAATTTTTATGAAAAAGACAGACGATTTATATTTTTCAAAAAACCTAACTCAATAAAACTGATAAACTGATGGGTTAACCCGTAACCGTACCGGTACCAGTACTGCGCTTTGACTGACATCAGCCAGCATTTTTTAATTTCAATTAAATAATATAGTTAAGCAGACACTAGCAGCAGCGCAGCAGTCCGTCATTACCTATAGATTTTTGCGTCTTTAATTACAAATTAGTAAAATTACTTGACAAAAAATTCCAAATTCAATGTGATACAGTTTTTAGCAATGTTTCAATAATTTCTGTTTAATTTCCTACAATCTCGTGCAAAAACATGACTTAGCTTTTAACATTTAAAAATTTAAAAATCATGTGGATATTCAAATAAGAAAATAATGGAGGTTGTAACTTTTGTAATGTTTAATTTTTGCTTTCTTATCTACTGCGGCTTGCTTTGCTCGGCTTCGTCCAAAAATACAAAAGAGGACGTTAACGGTCCCTTGTCGGCTCTGAAAATTCCTCAATATGATAATAATTTCAATAATTTGGGTGGAATCCTCCATTCATGCAAATCAGGTTCTGACTGTACAGAAAAAGATGAAGGCTGTTTTACTGTAGAGTCACTGCAAATACATGGATGTATGCTCTGCGAGAATCAAGAGAAATTGGATAAGCAAGGCTTTAAGTATGAAGTCAGTGGTTGCGGTCTGAGCACGTGGTAATTTCAAAATAATTATACATTTGTAACCAGTCTTTTTTAAAATACTTGAAAATCTTGTAAAACACCTAATGACAAAACATGAAAAATCATAATATATAATATAAACGTTCTTGCTCGAATATTAAAAAATAAGAAAGTAAGAGAGTACATAACAAGTAATTTAATTTCGTTAAAGTTATTTAAGCATGCAGCAATGCACATGCCAAAAACCTAATTAGGCGCCAAGGTGGAAAAATTAATTTTTATTACTACACTGGCGCCAAATTAGGATAGGTCACTTATTTGCTCATTTACATTATATAATATTATAAACACATATCTAATGTTTTTACAATGAAAATTTATGAATTCAAATTTGAATTTTCCCGCTTCTTCCATTTTTTAAATTACATGTGTGGTTTTCTGATTGTGACTGGATTACTGGATCATCGTTTACTTTGAAAAAAATAAATACCGCGAAGGATTATCGTAGCAACAGTGATTGGTGTATTGCTGTTAGCAGCGGTGGTTATCAGTCTAATCGTATGTTGTCTCATGCCTTCCTGCCCTCTGGCCAAACGGCGAAATAATCGGAACGAGGAATATGGTCAATACCCCCAAGGAGATGGGCAAGGTCAATATCAAGGTCAGCCAGGTCAATATCAAGGTCAAGGTCAACCCGCTCCACCTCAAGGCTACGGGTATGGACAAGCTTCTCAAGGGCAATATGCACCCGCTATTATGGAAATGCCTGGCAATAATAGTAAGCACCTTAGTTTCTGCTTAAATAGTTTCATTATATTATGTAGTACGATTCGACTTGTAATTTAAATCGCCTGCCGGCGCGCTCCTTTTTTCATTAGCGACTTAGCGCGCAGCGGCTTTTTGTCGTTTGCCGTTGAATTTTATTAAACGTTTAAAATACTATACTTTTTAAATTGAATTATTGAATGTGAAATGTATGTTCATTTTTTTAAAGCCGAGCAAAGAGGCAGCGGCAGTGGCAGTGGTAGTGGAAGTAGTAGTGGGAGTTATTCTGGATCAACAGAAAGTAGCGAGTCAGTCAAGGTGGCCTCAGGCCCAGGCACAAAGAATCCTCCTAAAACTAAAGCCGTTGCGCATAAGACAAGATAAGATCTTAAGAAATAAAGCATTTAAAATGACTGTGCTAAAACTTCCCACATTCTTGTCTTGAAGTACAATCAAAATTCGAACACATAAAGAAATACTGTTTATTCTACATCTACAGTCGTTTAACTCAACTGTGCAACCTTTGAGTATAATAAATTTAAATTTGAAGCAGTATTACAATAACCATTTCAGTCAGATTATAGTAACGTGTTTTTGTTTTTAGTGTCTATATTCGTGTAGTTAGTTCAAACTTCAACAAGGATTCTGTGGAAATAAACAATTACATTACATAATTAAGAATAGTGGTACATCCAAAAATGATAGACGACCCGTTTTGCTTTAGTACTGTATAATTCTACTTTCATTTTCATTATGAACTTTTGTTACTATATTAATAATAATAATTAGGTATGTCAAATTGTAATACATTTTTTGTTTGGACTAATTTGCAATACATGAATTTAGTAGAAATTATAAATTAATACTTTTTCAGATCCGTAGTTCAAAAAGTTACTTATTAAAAATAATAATAAATTATGTAAACCAAAATTAAACTTTTTTGTAGGCAAAAACAATGATTTATAATTTTTCAGGACATTTTTCCTATTAAATTATTACTAAAATATTAAATTATTCTTGTTACCCTAAAGAAGACACTAAAGACGTCATTTTCAATACAAACATACGCATTATTTCTAAACTTGCTGCTTCTGGCTCTTTTTGCAAATGTTTTCAATTAAAGTATTACCAAAACAACGGACAATGAAGCGTTTATTTTTAACTTCCACAGTTTTTAGCAAAAGCAGCAAAAATATTCAGTTTACTTTGACAGAGCTTTAGCTCATAAGCATCTATTGAAATGGTTTTGTCCGTCCGTCTGTCTGTCGCTCTGTCTGTCCCAATGTCTGTAGGTCGTGCGAAAACGGTCGCAGGTTTCAACCTAATTTCTTCAAATATTTTTTTAACGCTACAAAAAGCGCCCGCGCAGTGCTGTATAGTTTTTGGGCAAGATCGCATAAATAGTTTTTGCACAGTTACCAGTTAACTGGAGCAACTTTCAATATTTTTGTAACTTTTTTTTTCTTAAAGAAAAACCAGCCGTTTGAATTAAATTAAAATTCAAAATTACCTCCATTTCTAGGTACGTACGTGGTAGACAAGGACAACGTCGCTTAGGGGCCAGACACAAATGACTTCATTCAAGTTGAGGGTGGGTAAATTAAAACAAGCCACTCACATGTAATCTTACTAATATGCATACAGGGATCGTCCATACATGACGTTATTCAAACATTACCATTTTAGAGATCCCCTTTGTCATTAGTTTGGGAATTCAGTAATGAAATATATTTACAATGGGATCTTACTAGTATGCAAACAGGGATCGTCCCTACATGACGTCATTCAAACATTACCATTTTAGAGATCCCCTTTGTCATTAGTTTAGGAATTTAGTAATGAAATTTATTTACCATGGGATCTTACTAGTATGCATACAGAATTACAGAAATCGTCCCTACATGAAGTCATTCAAACATTACCACTTTAGAGATCCCTTTTATTATTATTAGGAATTGAGCAATCAAAAATATTTAACATGGGATCTTACTAGTATGCATACAATGATCGTCCCTACATGACGTTATTCAAACATTACCACTTTAGAGATCCCCTTTGTCAATAGTTTAGGAATTTATTAATCAAATTTATTTACCATGGGATCTTACTAGTATGCATACAGGGATCATCCCTACATGACGTCATTCAAACATTACTACTTTAGAGATCCCTTTTATTATTATTTTAGGAATTGAGCAATCAAAAATATTTAACATAGGATCTTACTAATATGCATACAGGGATCGTCCATAAATGACGGTATTTAAAAATAGCTACTTTAGAGATCCCTTTTTTCACTAGTTTAGGAATTAAGTAATTGGATATATTTAACATGGGATCTTACTAATATGCATACGGGGATCGTGCATAAATGACGTTATTTAAAAATTACCACTTTAGAGACCCTCTTTTTCATAAGTTCAAGAATTAAGTACTCTGATATATTTCACATGAGATCTTAATAATACCCATGCGGGGATCGTCCATTACTGAGGTTATATACATACTACCATTATAAAGATCCCCTTCGTCATTAGGTTATGAATTATGTAAACGAATATGCATAAAATAACAGACAACTACTTACGCATTGCCTAAATTGAATGATGTTAAAAATGAGTGTCCAGAACGTCATTCCATTGATATACACACTTGGTTATGAACGTAGGTGCTTGTTGCAGCAGAGCTTTTACTTAGCCCACTGGTGCCAACATAGCTCGCACTCAGCCCGTTTTCACTAGCGGTAACTGCTTAAGGTTAAGTTAGGACTTTGTTAACCGTACTACAAAAGCAATTTTTTCAATGATGAAATCAACTTGCTGTTAGCTCAGCATCTACTTCGGGCCCACGGTGGACAAATCAGGCGCGAAGCGCGGGATTTTTTTGAACTTCATGCGACGTACAACAATATATGGCTTATTGATGGCAGGGAAGCCTCCATAAGAGACGTCGTTTGTGAATGATGCAATTCTCAAAAATTGTCTAGCTATATTTCACAACATGCTACGTACATTCTTATATGGCCTATTGATGGTAGGGGAGCTTCCGTAAATCTTATGCCATTCTCTTACGTTACATATATTATCTTGCGCCTTTGTTGAAGCTCAGCATCTACTTTGGGCCCGCCCCCAGTCGACAAATCCGGCGCGAAGCGCCGGATTTTTCAAGTTTTAGTTGGAAAATACCAGTAGGAATTGAAATTTAAGAAAATGGAAATCGTATCCTTTGTACTGCTCTTTCTGTACTTTAATGCTCACTGCGATCAAGAACTTGGCCATCCAAAAACTACGCAAGCCAGTCCATTGTCTATCATGCACACGTCCAGCCCATCCCGCGATAGCGCAATGGACAGCGGAGATTAGGACTGGAAGTATTGGTCGAGGACCAAGCTGCATAGCACTACTACCATCATGCAAAGCCTTTGCAAGCCTATTCGCCTCCTGATTACCCCTAAACGCAGAGTGAGTAGGGACCCAAACCAACTCAACCTCGCAACCTGTATCAGCGAGTCTATTGAGGTACGAGTGGCAGTCCCCTACAACACCTGATACAGTATACGGCCTAGATAGCGCACGCAAAGAACTCTGACTATCACTGAAGACTCTAACAGGGAGATCCCAGAGTTCATTCTCTAACAACTAATGAGCCGCCAGGAAAATACCAAAGATCTCACACTGAAAGACAGAGGCATCAGCACCTAAATACACGGATTCAGCCAGAAGGGTGGATATCACCCCACGACTTTTATCCTCAATAAGAACCCCACAGCCAGCATTATCACCCTCACGCGAGCCGTCTGTGAAGCACACCACACAACCACCCCCAAGGGACAAATCTCTCACCCAATCAGCACGTGACCCAATTGCCACAGTGAACCTTGGATATTCTAGGTTCTCATAGGCCCAATCGACAGGCATACTGAGCATTGGGACACATATGCCCCATCTCTCACAAATAGCCGAATGACTACCTAAACCACCAAAGAACGGATTAACTGTCCACAACCCCGTTGTTTTCAGCCTATGCATAGATCTAATGGCCACCCCCTTGAGACAAATGTCCAGGGGAATGAAACCAATTAGACATTCCATGGCTGCTCTTGGCGTTGAACTAGGACAACCAGTGATCATGAGACACGCATGGTGCTGTGCCCTGTTCAACAATCTTACATACGAGCTTTTTTCAAGCACCGCGGACCAGACGACAATCGCATACTTAAACACAGGTCGAACAAGCGATGTGTAGGTCCAGTTAGCAACACTTGGAGCAAGCCCCCATTTCCTTCCTACCATGCGCTTGCACCTGGCCAAGGTCACCTGCGCTCTGCTCAGAACTGATTTCAGTTGAGGCATCCACGTCAGATGCTTGTCCAAGACAACACCTAGGTAGGTTACACTGCGCCGGACTTCCAGGCACACACCCTTATACCAAACGGAGGAGAGACAGAGCCTGGTGTTCCTCGTTAACAACACCATTCACGTTTTCTCGGCATTTAGTTGAAGTCCAACTTCCACACACCAGTCACTGATGATATCAAGACCACCAGTGATCCGATGTGTGAGTGTACTTAGGACTTTGCCGCCTTGTAGCAACCCAGTATCATCAGCATACCCTTGCGACAGAGTAGACGACGCTCTCTGCCGTAACCTAGTCAACAGACCATCCATAACAAGATTCCACAAGAGGGGCGAAATAACTTCACCCTGCGGACATCCTCTTTCAACATCCCGATGTCTTGAACTACCATGACCTCAAACACGGCTCGCCTGTGTCTAAGACCAAAGTCAATCCATTTACTAAGCAAAGAGCAAACACCAAACCTATCCAGCGCCGCCACAATGGCACTGAACATGACATTATTGAAGGCACCCTCAATGTCAGCAAAGGCACCAAGGACCATCTGTCCGGACTCCAGAGCCCTCTCAACATATGCAACCATCCTGTGTATGGCCGCATCAGTAGAAAGACCCCTTAAGTACGCGAACCGATGATTAGCCTTGAGCCTACTCTCAAGCTCAGGTGTCCTAATGTGCCCATCCACTAATCTCTCAAGGACCTTCGACAACACCGGGGCCAACTGAATAGTACTCCATGCAGAGGCCTTACAGTAGTCCCTCCTGCCCGGCTTAGGTATAAAGACTACCTTCGCCACCCTCCAACAAAGCAGAACAGTGCCCAATGCCAAGCATGCTTGATACAAAGCCACTGACCGCCCAATAATAACCAGCAGACACCTTTGCACAAGCACAGGTTGTATGCTATCCGAACCAGCAGACGTAAATGGTTTGAAACTCCAAACAGAAGTCTGCACCTTGTGCTCAGTGACAATCCCTGAGCACCCATGCGCACCCAGGGATTGCAACCCATGATCAGGAATGTAACCCTGCCCATTTGCATCCCTCGGAAATTGATGCCGCAAAAGAACATCAAGGGTCTCGTCCATAGACACCTTTAGACGACCTGTCTCGGTGTCTAGGATAGACCCAGGTGTCCTAGTGGCACCACCCTCCAGACTACGAAGACACTTACCAGCATTTCCAAACTTACCCACGCAACTACAAAAATCAGTCCAAGACTTCCTTTTTGCACTACGAACAGCAGACATATAGATATTTCTAGCTGCCTTGTACCCTTGTACTTGTTGTCTACTACCTTCGTGACCTCTGGAAAAACGGTGTAATAATAACCGAAATGATCAACATGGTCAGTATGCGAAGGCAGATCACCCAGGTCAATATCAATATCAAGGTCAACATGATCAATACCAAGGTCAACCAGGTCAATATGCAGGTCCACAAGGTCAATATCAAGGCCCACCAGGTCAATATGCAGGTCAACAAGGTCAATATCAAGGTGCACAAGGTCAAGGTCAAGCCTATCCTGGCTATGAATACGGACAGGCTCTGCTGCAGCTAAGGCGCAGTATGCACCAAATGGCATGCCCATGCCCATGCCCAGAAATAATAGTATACACCTTTATTTTTCTGCTAAACTAGTTATCTTAAAACAAAAACGATTGAAGCGATTCCATATTAAATTTGAATATAGCGCACTTTTCGTCATTAGACTGTAAAGGATTTTTGCAGCATGCCTTAAAAAAATATGCTAAAATAAAAAGAAAAAATCGCTATAATTTTGCTGTTTTTTTTTTGTGAATTAATAATTAGGTTTAACGCGTAAATATTTCTTTCAGACGGGGAAAGTGGCAGTGGCTCTTCTGATT
This sequence comes from Dicyrtomina minuta, assembly GCA_949802685.1. Lineage (NCBI taxonomy): Eukaryota > Metazoa > Arthropoda > Collembola > Symphypleona > Dicyrtomidae > Dicyrtomina > Dicyrtomina minuta. Next base: position 12,249,737 of record OX461808.1, on the reverse strand, counting down.
CGGCGTCAACAGCTAGTGCGGAGTCAGTGAAGAAGAAAGCTTTAAATCCAAATTCCAAGAATCATCCTAAAACTAAAGCTAAATTAAAAAATCGGGCGCTTCGCGTTGGATTTAGCATCCGTGGGCCCGAAGTAGATGCTGAGCTAACAGCAAATTGGCTTGGCCACTGGTAAACAGTGCTTTTGCGGTAAGGCTAACATAAAGCTGTAGGCTAAATACAAGTTTTTGCTGGTGAAAAGATCTAAATAGTAATATTTGAATGACCTCATTTAAAAACGATGCCTCACCATATTTAAGCCACAAAGTTCATTGCATGTATTAAAAGCAGGTTAGAAATTTTTTTGTTGGAAATAGGGGTTATTAAAACTATAATATTTGAGGGACGTCATTAAGGACGATCCCTAAATATCTATAAGGAATATACCTAGGTAAGTTAATTAAATGTATGTTAAAATGGGCTGAAAAAAATTTTAATGTTAGAAATGGGGGTACTTAAAACTGTAATATTTAAACAACGTTGCTTATAGACGATCCCTGAATATCTATAACCAATATAGGAAAGTTCATTACATGTAGGTTAAACAGGTTTGAAAAAAATTTAAAGCTGAAAATAAAGGTACTATAGACTTTCATATTTGAAAGACGTCATTATGGACGATCCCTAATATCTATAACTAATAAAAATATGCTTATTAAATGTAAGGTAAAATAGGCTGAAGAAATTTTTATTGTTGGAAATGCGGGTCCTTAAAACCATTAAATTTGAAGAACGTCATTATGGATAATCCCTGACAAAATATCACTAATATCGTAAGCATGAACTAAAGTGAAACTTACGCAGCCCATAGTCCATTTGAGCGAACAACGAAGCATAGAAAGTGTAAGCGAACCAAGCATTTACAAATGATGTAATGATTTCGGCAAGCAGGTGTACTTTAAAATTCCCGATTTGCATTAATTATATTTAGCTTTATTGACGAAAGGTGGGTGGGTTAGAGTCAGAAATAGGGACATCATTTGTAAACACCCCTAGCAATCTCTCTCGTATTCCACTTAGGTACACGGTATTCCAACAGTGTAGAACGGGCGGTATACGTACTGCTCACGTACTCACCTACCTAGTTTTATGAAGTATGTATTTTCATGTCAAGATTACCCGACTCCTGTTTTTGCCAAAAATTATTTCTATCGCTCAAAAAGTTGGTCCATATAACCGTTAATTGTAAATAACTGGTTAGTCCGATCGACCTCAAAAACAATAGGGTTCTTCCTGCTCGCTTGTTTGGTTATTTTAAATTTGTTCGATCAAAATCAAATAAGAATTGCGACCTGTAGAGCATGACCAACAGACAGACACGGCATCGACAGACAGACAGGCAGACAGACAGTCAGACAGACAGACAGACAGACAGACAGACAGACAGGCAGACATGACCATTTCAATAGATGCTTAAGCTCAGCATCTAAAAAGGCCTAAAGAGAATTAATTCATATTAATTCTTTAGAGCCATTTCACCAAGCTGTCATCACAATAACATCAGGTAAACGGCTAAGCGGTAAAGCATAAATGATGTCATGTAAATTATCGTTAAGAAACAGCCAACTCAACTGTTATTACACTAAATTCAGGAAAACGGGTTAGGCGTTGGGCATAAATGGTGCCACGTAAATTATCCTTTTAAACCTAATCGTAACGAACCACATAATTATAATTAGTGTTGAAAATTAGTGAAAATTATGGATTCTTCTCAAATTTCGTCCGTAACCCAGAATTTATTGGAGACCTGAGATGTTTTCAATACAAGTAATCTAATTCTAATAACAAGTCAAAACAACTTAAATAGAACATTTTGTACTTTAAAAAATTTGTAAATAGAGAAATTTGCACATTTTAATAATCATTTAATAAAAAACGTTTGCTAGTTCTAGTAATTAAACGTTAGAATTATATTTGTAACCTTATTCGCGATTTCTAACGCTTTAAAATACTAATTGCAATTTTTCTTTCTTCGCTTTTGTTACCATACTAATTATCCTTGCAAAATTACAGCATTTTATTTGGATCAATTTACAGTTAAGTATTTTAGTTACAGTTCACAAAAATTTAATCTAATAATAATTTAAGCAAAACTGCATATTTTAAAATTATTAATAGTTGTGTCTAGAATACAATAAAAATAATTGTGAGCCCTTACTACTGTTGTTGAGATATTAAAGAAGTTTTTGGACTAACAGAACACAAAAAGGCAAAACTTTTTATATTTTTGAAAAAACTTAACTCACTTAGGCTAGTAAACGTACCTGTCATGGTGTCAGTACCGCGCTTTGGCAGACTTTAGTCAGCATTTCCGAATACAATTAATTAAAGTTTAACACTAGCAGCAGAAATGCGTCATTACTCTTAGATTTTTGCTTTTCAAAACTAACAATTACTTAGACAAAAAAACCTAATTCAATTAATTATTTTGTAGTACAGTTTATAACTAAAAGATTACAGTTCCTTTTTAGCAATGTTTCAATAAATTCTTTTTAATTTCGTACAAACTCGTGCAAAAACATGACTCAGTTTTTCAGGTTTTTAAATTAAAAAATCCAGTAGATATTTGAATAAGAAAATGGAAATGTTGGTATTTTTATTGTTTTCCATGTGCTTGTTTGCCCACTGCGGTTTCCTTTGCTTAGCTTCGTCTAAAAATACAAAAGAGGACGTTAATGGCCTTTTTTCGGCTCTAAAACTTCGTCAATATGGATATGGTGGATATCCTGTACCTGTAATATGCGACTCAGGTTCTGACTGTAAAGGAGACAATGAAGGCTGTTTTTCTAATGGGGCCAATGGTGGAAAAGGATTATGTCAGCCCTGTGACAACCAGAAGGAATATGATAAGTATGGTGCTAAGTATGACGTCAGTGGATGTGGTCTGAAAACATGGTAATTTAAAAACACTTTTTTAACCAGTTTTTATAATTATAATTACTAAAAAAGAACTTGTAAAACATTCAACGATAAACTTTAGAAAATCATGATACGTAGTTGCTCAGATAATTAAAAAATAATAGAAGACTACATACAAATTACTAAGTACTGTCATTACATTACCGTAATTTAGGCATGCAGTACTGTACATGATTTACCCTTGAATAGGCGCCAAGGCAAACTAATAATTTGTTTAGAGTGCCATTACTGCCATACTGGCGCCTAATGAGGGCATGCCACTTATTAAGTCATTCACATTAAAATAATCTAATATTAGGTACACGTAACATTTTTACAATGGCATTGTTCAAATTTAAATTACATGGCTGGGTTTCTGATTCGGACTGGTTCTTCGCTTACTGTAAAAACAATAAAAATTCTTCAGGATGATCGTGGCGATAGTAATTGGAGTATTGCTACTAGCAGCAGTAGTTATTTCGGTCGTTTGTTTTTTCGTGTCCTCGTGCCCTCTGGCCAAAAGGCGAAATAATCGTAACGGGCAATATGGTCAATACCCCCAAGCAGATGGCCAAGGTCAATATCAAGGTCAGCCAGGTCAATACCAAGGTCAAGAAGGTCAATTACAAGATCAACCAGGTCAATATCAAGGTCAGCCTGGTCAATATCAAGGTCAACCAGGTCAATATCAAGGTAAACCTGGACAATATCAAGGTCAACCAGGTCAATACCAAGGTCAACCAGGTCAATACCAAGGTCAACAAGGTCAATACCAAGGTCAACCTGGTCAATATCAAGGTCAACCAGGTCAATTTCAAGGTCAACCAGGTCAATATCAAGGTCAACCAGGTCCATTTCAAGGTCAACCAGGTCAATACCAAGGTCAACCAGGTCAATATCAAGGTCAACCTGCTCAACCTACTGGCTACGCGTATGGACAGGCTCCCCGAGGACAATATGCTCCTCCTAATCCTAATACGGCAAATCCCAGCAGTAATAGTAAGCACCTTAATTTCTGCTAAAATAATTTGTTTTGTTTTAATTAAAATAAGATGCCTTGCAGTTTGAAATTAAGCGCCAGCGCACCCCTTCTTTCTTTGGCGCGAAGTGGTTTTTTGTTGTAAACCGTTAAAAGTTAAAAAGTTTAAGTTGAAACTGTGCTTCTGAAATAAAATGTGTAATGTATGCTTATATTTTTAAAGGTAGAAAGAAAGTTAGCAGCAGTGGCAGTGGAAGCAGTAGAGGAAGTTATTCTGGATCATCAGCCAGTGGAGAGTCAGTGAAAGTTGCCCCAGGCCCAGGCACAAAGAATCCTGCTAAAACTAAAACTAAAGCCGTTACGCATAAGACAAAAAAATAATTGAAGCATTTAAAATTAATGGGCTGAAACTATGGCTATATTCTTGTTTTGAACTGCAATCAAAGCTCAAATAAATAATTTTGAAGATTGCGACAGTACAATAATTATCATTAGCAAAATTTAGAAATTATGATGATTAATCTTTGGGGTCAACCGTTGATAATAATCGGTCTATAACAGTTAGCATTTTTTAAACTCTAATGGACTTCAAAATCACCACGTGAATATATTATGAAAGATTGTAAACTTTGTAATTTAAATTTAAATCAAAAAGAAATTTGAAAGTTACAGCTGCTCTATATTTTTTGTTTTGCGACAATTTTGAAATAAAAATGTGATAAAAATATTCAAATAAATACTGACCGAATACCTTTTATTTAATTAAATTGCATTATTTCAATTTTATTAGGAACTTTGAAATTATTTACCTAGTGCGCAATGGCCAAATAGGACGATGCTTTAAAGCTTGGCAAAACTGGCAAAACATAACATAATTCCGTAGGCTTTAAAATTAAAACCTCTAGTAGGCATTAAGTTAAAACCAAAATGACGGTAAAGTCATTCAAACTATTTTCTCTGTGCACTACTGCTCTCTGCAGCTGGCTTTGCGCAGTGTCATCTGAAAATACAAAAGAGCAAGTGGACATTCTTTTGTCAGCTCTAAAGGATGGTCGAGGCGGAGGCGGAGGCGTTGGATTTGGGGGTGGTCCATGCAAATCAGGTTCTGACTGCACTGGGAAAGATGAAGGCTGTTTTACAATAACCACTCCTAAAGGGACATCTAGTATATGTTTGCCATGTGACAAAGACAAAAACGGAGTTAAGCAGCTTGGCGCTAGCTACGATGTGGATGGGTGTGGCGGTCAGACAACGACGTGGTAATATATAAGTACCTACTTGTCACTTGTTACACAGCTTTTAACTATGAAAACGAAACTTAAACAAACATGCATATAATAAATGACGATCAATATGAATTAAGTATAAATATTTGCTGAAAAAACAAAAACAAAATCATAGTGAACTAGTATGATATTAAATTGCGTAGTTAAGCGATTTAAGCATGAAACACTATTACCGTTACCGTACATTCCCGAATGAGCGTCTAGGTTTGGCTAACTAATTCAATAGTGAAGAGTGACAACCTGGCGCTTAATTATGATCTAGAGCCTATTAAGTCATTTAAAAAGAAATTATAGTATTGGTTATATAAATTTAAATAACTTGCAATATACATTTCTAAATTCAGATTGTCGCTTTCTGGTTGATTCTTGAATTGATACTTAAATTACGCTTATAATAATTGTGCAGGATAATCGTGGGGATAGTAGCTGGGGTATTGGTAGTAGCAGCGGTAATTATTACTCTGGTCGTTTGTTGTCTCGTCCCTTCGTGTCCTCTGGCCAAACGGCGAAAAAATCAAAAGGAGCCATATGGTGGCCAAGGTCAATATCAAGGTCAACCAGGTGAATATGGAAGTCAGCAAGGTCAGTACCAAGGTCAAAGTCAACCAGGTCAATATCAATATCCAGGTCAGCCAGGTCAATATCAAGGTCAGCCAGGGCAATATCAAGGTCAACAAGGCCAATATCAAGGTCAACAGGGTCAAAATACTTACGGACAGGGTCCCCCGCTGGCCGCAGGCGCAATATCCACTGACTAGGTAGCAGTGGGAGTGGCAGTGGGCAACAGCAAGTGAAGGGACTGCGACGGCAGCTAAGAATTATCCTAAAAAATTAAAAGCTAACCTGCTAACGCCAAAACGCGAAAGGCCGAAATCGACACTTTAAACTTTAAGCATTACCAAACACACGAACGAAAGACGGAACTCATCACTTTCCTAATACCTTACATTACTAATTATTAAGTAGTATAAGTCAAAATTCAAAATAGATAATCTTTAAATTATTAGAAAATAAAATGGCGGCTGCGGCATGAATTAGAATTACCATAGGCAAGTTTAGAGATTCAAGGTCGGCTCGGTTGCAAGAGATCTATCTGGCAGATTAGACCATGAATGTTTGTGGCATCAAATTAAAAAATAGGTTGGGGGTAGCAGTTGCAATTAGGTGTGTGGAAGTATCAAACAGAAAATTGCTGATAAAAATGCTATTTTATCTTTTTATTTGCACAAAATATTTAAATCAAATGAAAAAATTTACAATCATATAATAATATTGTGAGAAACAAATGTAAAAAATTAGGAGTGAAAAAACTCACTCCCAATAATAATAATAATGATTTATTCATTGGGTCGATTTAACCGAAGTTCATACAACCAGACTCAACCAGTCACTGTGGGTGAGGAAATAGGAGTCTACCGCGTTAGATCGTCTCGGTCTTTGTACCCTTTCACCTATCCCCGTCCCCTCCTCCACAGTAAAGGAGTCCCATTCCCTAGACCCCTACAGTAAGTAGTGGTCACTTAGGAGCTCCAAAGGAGATCCGGTTTCAATCAACCATTCAGTGACGTTTACCGTACAACACCGAGCCGTAAACGATTAGCAGTGGCTGAGGATTGAAGCCAGGTCTGAGACTGTAAATTTCGTTACAGTCTGCAGTCCTAACCGGTCACCCAAGCACGCCTGCTTGCTCCACTCCCAATAAAATAGTTATTATGACCTACTGCTTTAACACTAGTAGGGTAGTTTAAAATCCCTATCATTTTAAGTTTCATCAGTATTTATAACATATGCATTTTAAGCATAACATAACTAATAATACTATCTATATTAATTAGGTGTTTATTTATAAAACCAATAATGTTTGAATTTTTTTCCGCCCCTTTTAATTTTCATGGTTCTGATGAATGGGTCTTTTACTTGTTATAAATTACTATTATATCATACGCATTGTAAAGAGTATTTACAGTCCGGAAAAATATGTCCGTTTCTACTACCCTAGACAGCCATTACTCTGATCGTCTCTGGTGTCGTACCGTTCAAGATTTTCAATAATAAATTAATTTAATGATAAATATCACAAACCTAATACAATAATATTGTAATTTTGTTTCGCTTTATTTTATCAGATAAAAGCTTTATAAATAAAAATACAAAATACAAATACAAAAAAAACTATTAAAGCGATTATAAAGTTCTATTGTTATATTTAAATATTTACTAATAATTTAACGCCAGGATTACCTGGCGCAATAATTAAAAGTAAAAATTATTGGACTAACTAGCGAGAGCAGAAGGCTAAAGGAGAACTGTGCAATAAATTACAAAAAAATAGAATAGAATCTCTTTATGATAAGTTCCCACCTGGTGCCTAAAGCTCAACAATAATTATAGACTTGAAAACTTGATACATTCAGTTTGTAATGTCAAGAGGCGAAGAGCCAATATAGAGTATGAAGACAAATATGGGATCTAACTAGTAAGGTTCAAGGGGTTGTAGGGTAGGACATATTACTTCTGGACATTATCACCCTAGACCTTTTCCCTCTAAGCAGTAACCCCAGACATTTCCCCTCAAAACTATTACTTAGATGCTGACTCAATATACATATGTGCGTGCTTTACATGAACGCCTAATATTATTTATATATAAATTGTAGTTTCTACAATTTGTAATCTCTAGAAAATTATCTGAAAACATGTGTAAAATTTTAAAATGTAAATTTTTTCAAAAATATTGTAGTATTTTGAGTACCTTTAAAAATATTAGTTTTTCATTTCAGAAAAAAATTAATTGTTTGAAACCATAGGCTTTAATTTTTGTTTAAAGACAATGGCGGTATTCATGATTCCACTTCATCAATTTTTGGCGTTATATCGCTGAAACGAGGGTCAGAACCGGGGACCTTTGTCCACACGGATCAACCCCCGAGTCCGCCTCTACTACCCTAAAATTCATGGGAAAAAGTTTTTATTAATTTTATTTTGTAATAAATAATTATTTTTTATTTTTATATTTTTAAGATACCTAACCTAAACATTTATACCTATTTACATTATTGACATGATGGAGTAGATGGTAAAGTTGTAAGTTGGGGGCGTCTACCACTCTAGTGTAAGGATTAGAGACCTAGGGAGGGCAGGGATGAATAAGTATATGAATTACTTATGCCTACATATGTTTATGGGATGATGAATTTGCAATGTTTACTTATAAGTTCCTAATCTAAAAAATTTGCATGAATTTAGTTTCTGAATTTATTTTTGTAGTTATAGATTTATTTATAGGAATTGATTTCAGCGGATGAGTAGCTCGGAGGTTCCGTTTAAGGAATAAGTCTAGGATTTGACCTTCGCCTCCTTGAGCTCGGAAGAAACCGGCAGAAAGGAGATGGGATTGATTGCATCTAGATATCTACCGAATGTACAACCAATCTCCCTCTCCTTGTTTGGCATGTAGTGTCCCGTCCATCCTTAATTTTGAAGGAAAGTATAAAGAATGCAAATGTAGTTCATATTAAGTGCCTGATCTAAGGAGCAACGTTATAATTTTAAGTTGTGAAATGGTAAGAAGATCCAAAAGCGACGGGGTCTCAGTTGTTTCAAAATGAAGCTCAGAATTTGACTGAGACTGGGGAGATGGTAGACGGAACAACTGACATCAGAGAGAAGATGATGTGATCAGTGCCCATTTCCCATCCCTACTTCTAATGCTGTCGTCCCATTCTTTTTGCCAATTTAAATTTTGAATTTTACGTAATGAAGTGATGACCTAGATGTAGCGTACGGAATAATTTAATTTTAATTTTAAGTTGTGAAGTTTGAATTACTTAGCCAATGATTCCTAATTGGGGCCGCGGCCCGGGGAAGAACGGTACTCTCAGTCACGAAGACCAAGAAACAATGCCGGTAGTAGATGTAGTGAAGAAATTTAGCAACATAATAAGCTCTACTACCGACGAAGTCAAAACTTCGCTTCCCCCTAAGCCCTAAAATTTAAAAAAATATTTTGCTGGAAATTTTTATAAATATAATTAATTTAATATGCAGATGTAAATAAAGCGAGTTCAAAAGAACTGCTATGACTATCATATGTCCTACTAGAGTAAATGAAATACGGACCTGCAGAATGCATATGCCATTACTTAATTAGTATGAAAATCTTACATCTTAGTTTTATACGAACTGTTTAGAATTAATTTTATTATTGTTTGAGAATCGAATTTGGTTTTGACCCATGAATTAATTTTACACAACATCGAAGATCAGAAGAAAGAGTTAAAGTTTACGGATAAATATTTATTAAGCATTACTTGAGAAAATGATACTGAATCGGAAAGGAAAATTGAATAGAAAATGATACTGAAATTTTGTAAAAGCTTTTCTCTGACTTAAGGTCAGGGACAAAAGAATTAATTTTACTATGAATTAATATTTAATTTGTTTTCTTTTTCATGTTTTATCGTTCCGATTTACGTCCACACATAATAATTGTGATTAAAAATTCTTACGGATACCGAGGATTTCGGTTACAACCCAATGGTTCTGAATGTTGAGTCGAGGTAAGTTTTGGTTCACAATGTATTATAATAATTATTTTACAGTATTTGATTAATTTTCGTAGACCTCAAAATATAACTCCTTGCAAACATTGAAACATATATTGAAAATGGAAAGCACAACAATGGAAACTAAAGAAATTATAGGGCACAAAATAATACTATAATTATAAATGGAACTTTTTTTTTTATATTTTACAGGTTTCGACACCAGCAGGATTTACGCAGGATCACTTGGTTCTCCTGATTTCCCTGCAAAACTCTTATTTTATTAAGAGTTTCCATTGCTATCTTTCCCAAATTCCAAAATAAAACTTAGACGATATAAATAATATGTGTTAGTGCAACGAGTTTGTTCCTGCGACTAGTGAGAGCAGTGCTCGTTTCAATGCTTCCAGGATGCTTCCTTTAGTTCCGCTGTGGAATTCCGATGCTTTACTTGTGGCTTGGGTGTTGTGTAGGGAGTTCTAAGTGTAGCTTCTAGTGGCGATAAAAAAATGCGCTGGGTTCAACGGCTTCGAATTATCTTGTCTAATCCTGGCTTTTTCTTTTGGTTGGAGATGCTTTTGGCTGTAGTCCGGCTGAAAGAAGAATCGAGGAGTAAATCGTAGTGGCATTTTCATTCTTGTTTCATTACTTTCGCATTATAGTGTCAAAAAGCAAAAGAGATATAGCGCAATATAGCGACTATCATTTGTCGCCGTGGAAACGACAATTTGACTACATTCAATGTTTCAAACAAATAAATTTGAATTACGGTCAAATTTAAAAAAAAAAGAATATAATTGTTTTATGTTCGATGTTATTTATGCATCATTTGTTACCAATAGCAACAAAACCACCACAGGCGTTATAACATATTAAAGGCTGGGGTGTTTAAACTACTAAACGACTTTAGCGTTATAGTGCGAAACTATTCAGCGCCAAAAATTAATAAAGTAGAATCATAAATACCACTTATGTTCAAGAGATTACAAAACTTTACATTTTCTAAAAATTAAACAAGCATTGTTAAAACTAGGTTGACAAGTTGCAAAAAATCGATTTGTTATAAATTTAGCAAGTGATTGTGAGTGAACAGCGCAAACTGCAGTTGACTAACTTTGAATCGGTAGTAGCCATGCAGCCTATGTGGTGTCAAGGTGAAATACATTCAACATATCATGTGCAAATGCTCTTACTATAAATTAACCACCAAGGACTAAATTCTTACACAGAACGATGTGAAGAAATCCTACAAAAGAGACTATATTTCTGGAAATATAGAGCTGCATTAAATACTTACTTAGGTGGAATCTCAATTTCTGGGACGAGACCCTTTGGATACGAAAATTCTTTCCTGACTGCATTTGAGACAAGTAACCTAACAAAACGCCACCCCCAAGCAGCAGCCCAATCTCATCCCATCGACGTGACCGCAACTAAGACTTATATATTTAATGACAATCTTTGAACTGTATAATTGTATTGTACACGGCATAGGCTTATATAAAAAACATACCATGTGAACTGGTATTCGGTCTTGTATCAAAATTATCATGTCATACAATGTCATGTCATTGTCAAATAAATTATTTAATTCAAATCAGCTCGAGCTTGCATTTTTTGTCTGATTTTCATTCTTCGTTGTAGTACTTGTCTAATTTATTAATGATGCTATTTCCTTCTATTCTATGCTTCATCATTACACTTCATCAGATTTATTTGAATTTTACTACCTATTAAAAATTAAACTAATAATTTGTTGATTTAAAATTATTCAAATTAAACGATAAATCTTTAATAATTCTTCACTGGTTTCTCTTGTAACATAATATATCTCTGTTAATCTGAATCAATGTTGTATGGGCTGATGCCAAATTTACTTAATGAATAAGTTTTTTTTAATATTTTATTATTAGTAATTTTATTATTTGCGATAAAAAGTGCAATACTATAATTACTATTGTCAACGCTGATTTTGAAGTAAATTAATTTTTTCAAATCGTAAGCTAATTAAAACCGACGCTACCCCATGATACCTAGCCAATCTAGAACGTGACGAATCTCTGACATTAAACATCAGTGAACTTAATCAAATACAAGTAAGTTTTGACCACCCAGTAATTTTACGATGCTAAATCACCATGAGGTAAGTATAACGAGGTTGAAAATCTTTGTTGTGATTTATTTCAATAACAAATCAAAAAGTTACTGCTGCTCTATATTTTTGCAAAACAGTTTAAAAAATACAAAAATAATGGGAGGTAGGGGAAAAAGTCCGCAGAGGGCAAAAAGTCCGCACAGGGCAAAAAGTCCGCCAAAAGAGGTCAAAAAGTCCGAAGAAAGCATAAAATCCGGTAATGCAAAAAGCCTGCACAGGCGGGCAAAAAGTCCGAAAAAGCCGCACAAGTTTAATTTTTAATTTTTAATTTATTTAATTTTTATAAACCTAATTTCAAGATAATTCATTTAAGTCATATTAGTAATTATACTTCATAAATAACAGTTCAATGATTTTTTAAGGAAATACAAAAAATTGAAATACTTAAAACTATACAAATGCGTCAAAATATAGTGAAGCGAGGTACATTGCGTGATTTGATTTACAATATGTATAGATGACCATGAACTTAACTTAATTATTTCTTGAGTGACTTTTTGGTTTTTGGTTTTGTAATTTTCTTTTCCGATGGTTTCTGAGATTTCTCCTTTTGCATTAATTCTCAATCTACAGCAGCCATTTGCTTTTTCTTCTTTACGTCTTCTTTCTTCTGTAGCAAATTTTTAAACGCAGGTGAAGTTACTTTTTCCGACTTTACCTTTTTTGAGGCGCGAGGTGACTTCGATGTTGATGGTGGAGAAGTTGATTGCTCGCAGAACTGCTTTTCAATCGCTTGTGGTAAAACCTTAAACTTTTAAATTGAAAAAACCTTGACCTTAAAAAAAATCATAATTAATGTCGAAGATTAACAGCAACAATTACCTAAAGATGAACAAATACTTACTTGGGTTGACGGCCCGGGCTCAGCCAATTCTGTGTCCGAATCACTTAATTCCTCTTCACTTTTATGCTGATTAGAACGGTCCTTCAATTCAGGTTGCCCAAAGTACAGTATTTCAGAATTGTGTGCTAACAAAGCATTGTCCAACTCCTCCTGGGAAAAAATAATATCAGGATTCGAGACGTTCTCATCGTTAAGATCTTAAAGGCTATACGCTCCAGTCAAATCCTAATCAGCTGACGCCAAAGAATTACGTTAATCATCATCACTATCGCTAAAGTCCTGAGAGTGACGTTCAACAAGATCACTTCGAACTTCATCTGAGCCAACATCTGAGTCTTTATAATCTACTTATTGCACGGATTTATTCAACGGATTTTAATTTCTGCCAGAATCAGGCGATGAAGGGGCACAGTCCTCGGTTTCTTTATTCACAAATTCCTCGTCTCGAAAGTTATTGCGATTTAGACCTGGAGGATCCGGTGTAGAATCTCAGATTTCAGCCTTCCGAAATGAATTGATTCCAGTCCTGACTGATGCTGAATCTTCGTAGCAAACTTTGATGATTTCCAGAATGTTGAAATTTGTTGGCTTTTTAAATCTATTATTTCTCATCCAAGCATTCAGCGCTTCTGCGTATCGCAATTTAAGAGGACTAAAGAATCCTAAATCCAACGGCTGCAACTTGTGCGACGTATGGGGGGCAGAGTCAGGATCTCAATTGAATTGAGGTTGCAGAAGTTCACAGCATCAAGGTTGATGTGCGACTTATGATTATCCAATATCAAAAGTACAGGTGAGTCAATGCTTAGTTTAGTACTCTCTTTGAAATAATTAAGCCACTTTAAAAATACGTCACTCGTCATATAACCTTTCTTAGACACACTGGCAGTTAAACCTTGTGGACCAACTTTCACATAGTTTTCGATCCCCTTTTTACCCCCTTGAAATATAAACATTGGTGGAACGTACATACCAGCGGCACTGCAGCAAGCAACCATTGTTACGCAACATCCCCTTTCAGCTGCCTTCATTATTGGAACACTTCTGACCCCTCTTTAAGCAATAATCTTGGGGGATCAACTTGGAACAATCGTTGTACCCGTCTCATCTATATTAAAGATTCGTTCATATTTTAAATTAAATTGATAGAGTAATTTATCCAAGTTGTCAAAAAACAGTTTGCAGGATTTTCGAGTAAAACCCCAGTATCGTTGCATACTAGTTGGAGTCCCTGTCCGCATCGATAAATTATCTCGGTGTCGTCTAAGGAAAGAAGAAATCCACCCTGTTCCAGCTTTTCCATCTTTAAACGGATTGTCAATTTCATTTTGCTCAGCTAACTGGTACGCCAATTGAGAAAGTGCCAATCGCGTCATTTCGTAGTACGTTCTACTTAATTTAATGAGGCGTTCGATTAATTCTTCTTCTTGAGTAGTATTAAACACGCGCTTGAATCGCCCTTGACTGTAAAATGGAACAAACGATCCATCACCGATGTGGCGTTCGATAGTTTTTTTATTTACGTTAAATGTTTCCTGGGCTTTTGTCAACGTCATCCCACGTCGACAGGCTTTAACAGCTCGTTTTAGTGAGTAACCATCAACAGGGTCCCGTTTTCGTTTGTATCGGTACACCATATTGGGGATACACTGAAGATACTGGTTATACTGATTAGTAATAGATACTCAAGCACCTAGATTTTTTAAACAATACTTTGCTATCAAACAATAGCTTATGTTCAAATCTTCAATAAAGTACTGAAATGTAATGCAATAATGAAGAAACATGTGAGGCCACAAATCGTAATTGTGTAAACCACAAAAGTAGGGGCCAGGGCACAGGATTTAACAAATCATTTAAAGGGCACAGTTCATTAATACAGTTTGAGGCCCATGACATAGCTGGGCGTATTCAAAGGGTGAAGTGGTGAACGTCTTCCAAAACTACACTTCGCTCCACTCACTAGTCAGTGAGCGTAGGGTAAGTGCGTATTACTTGCCCAGCTATGCCTACGCATTTTCAAATTTATCTTCTAGCTTTGAATTATTGAATATGGCGCTACTTCGTAGATTATTTTGAGGAGCTCTGGTGTTCGTCTAATTTATTTACTTTCAGCTATGGTTTTGTTTTCATGTTGTAGTATATTTATATTACAAAGGACGTTTTGGAATCTTTTTCTGGTATGTGCTTGCATCGGACTTTTTGCCCTCTTTCAACGGACTTTTTGCCCGCTCCGGACTTTTTGCCCTCTGTTGGCGGACGTTTTGCTCTCTTCGGACTTTTTGCCCTCTTTCGGCCGACTTTTTGCCCTCTCCGGACTTTTTGCCCTCTTTCGGACTTCTTGCCCTCTCCGGACTTTGTGCCCTCTCTCCCATTGTAATTTTAATATAATGTAATCTGGGGCAAACTATTATTTTGGTTTAGGTTGGGTCACTGTTAAATGAAGATTTTGATGTCATGATGACTGCGCACATTGTAGGTGAAACGCTTGAGTGTTTTTTTGTGGCATAGTTAACAAACGGCTGAAGTGGACTTTGGATGCAGTGGTATTCGGCTTCATAGTGAGTTAGGATCTGGGTAAAGTGGGCCATGGCTAAAGTGGGCTGCGGCTGAAGTTGGCTTTGGCTTTAAAGCTTCCTAGGATTTGTGTGGTGTGGACCAGCTAATGCAATTGTTTAGAGTGAAGAGTTGAAAAGCGACTGCCTGGTGCCTAATTATTTTCTAAAGTGTATTCGGTCATTTACGGTATATAATGTTGACTGTAAATAAATTAAATATTTTTAATGGCAAAACTGAAAATTTTTACATAAAAAACAAAAAAAAACACGGGTCACGTTTTCTGGCTGATTCTTAAATCACTGTGTAAATGGCACAAGTTATTGTGCAGGAAAATCGTGGGATAGTGGCTGGGGTATTGCTAGTAGCAGCGCTTATTATTACTTTAGTCGTTTGTTGTCTCCTACCCTCTTGCCCTCTAGCCAAACGGCGAAATAAACGAAATGAGCAATATGGTCAGTATCCGCAGGCACATGGCCAAGGTCAATATCAATATTAAAGTCAGCAAGGTCCATATCAAGATCAGCAAGTTCAATATTCAGGTCAACAAGGTCAATATGCAGGTTCCTAAGGTCAATATCAAGCCGTTTCAGGCTATGCGTACGGACAGGCTCCCCTGCAGGCACAATATGCACCCAATAACATGCCCATGCCTAGGAATAATAGTATGCACCTGTATTTCTTTTGTTTTCTTAACTTGTCTTAAAATGTTTTGCTAAAAATATTTAATTTTAGATACCAATTTTTTTCATGAGTGACGATGGGATATTTGCAGTATGAGAGAAAAAATATTTTTAAAAAATGTTAGAAATGTCTATGTCTATTGAATTACTTTTTTTTTGTGAATTTAAATTGTAAGCGTATTTTCTTTCTTCAAGGCGGAGTAAGTGGCAGTGGCTCTTCAGATTCTGCGTTGGCAGCAAGTGGGGAGTCAGTGAAGAAGGCAGCTCCAAGTTCAAAAACCAAGAATCATCCAAAAACTAAAACTAAAGCCAAATAGCGAAAGGCCTAAACGGAATTTAAACATTCAGAAATACATAAACGGAAAATGGGACTTAACGTTCACTTTTTTCCACCACACGTTAAGATATTTTAGAAGCAACCAAAACAAACCGGGCATTAAGGATCCCTAATTAGGAATCAAAGCGAAAACACAGAAGATCAATACCTAATAAAATTCAAACGAGCTAGAATAACCAACGAGCTAGAATTTACTGGTTTTACTGTCTTTAACTTCTTAATCAAAACCTAATAAACATAATGTAAATAAATAATTAAGTGTTCGTGACATAACAAAAATTAACATAAGCATTACTCGTGCAAAATTAAATGTTAATAATTAGGTTGTTCAAAATGATTTTACGTTTGCCGTCCTGCAGTCAAAATGTAGCATCAATTACACATTACATATCGTCTGTGAAAACCAAAAATGACTAAATGACCCATTCACATTTTTATCTAAAAACAATAAGCACTATCTACAAAAATATTCAAATATGTATAGGGGGAATTTAAATTAAACATTTTGCACCTTTACAAATACATGTAAATAGAACATTTTAAACATTTCAAAAACAATAAATAATAACATTTTGCACCTTTTCAAAAAAATAAAATCAGAACATTTTACACTTTCCAAAAACATAAAAATAGAGCAATTTATGTTATTTAAAATCTTCTAATATTTAACATTTTCCGCATTTTTTTTATTTTGTATTCATGACATAGCTCATTTTGATTATAATTATAGTTTGAATTGGATATGGGACATTTTAGTTCTTTACAGACGATATGTTCAAAATATTTATGTAATTCATTATTACATCAATAATTATTCAGTCAGACAACATAGTAAACCAACGATAAGTTAAATATTAAAATTTCATAACCGAATTGTTTAGAATTTAGACAAGACTAGACTCCAAACGGATTTGAATATAGAAAATTTGAAAACTTTGTTGTTTATGTTGAATTTAGAAATTTCAAGTTTAGTAAATAAAATTTTAAACCTAATGCTGCTCGATTTTTATTTTGCAGAAATTTTAAAATCAAAATTTACTAAAATAAAATAAAAATTATTTTAGTAATTACAATAACACAATGATTAAATTAACTGAACTGAACTAAACTAATTAAGCTGTGTAATTTCGTGCCCGTCAAATAAGCTTCATAGCTATTTACCTAAAATAATGCAAGAATATAAAATAATGCCTTTAAACTTGTGCGATCACCCGACTTGACAACATCTGTTAGGTTTAAAATTTAAAACAGTAGGAGTAGGCATTTACGTAAAACTAAATGACAATCATGAAGAATTTCGAACTGTTTTTTATCTACTTCATTGCCTGGTGCAGCTTGCTCTGCGCAGCTTTATCTCAAAATACAGAAAAACGTGAGAGCGGTATTCTGGCGGCTGTAAAAAATACTCGACAAGGAGCTCGTGGTGGAAACACAAAAAGCGGAGTATGCAATTCAGCTTCTGACTGCCCTAAAGCAGGTGAAGGCTGTTTTTCGATTCCTTTATATAGCTCAGTCAGTGAATGTTACGATTGTACTGAAGGCAAGAAGCAGCTTGAAGCCGACGACGCTGAGTATACTACTGATGGGTGTGGCCTGGGCGCATTGTAATATATAATTTGTTTTTTATTAGATTCAAGAAACTACAAAATCACACAACTTAAATTACTCTTTAATGACACAAAATAAGAAAATTTAGCAATTTATTATATACTTGCTCAATCACTAGGAAATCAATAGATACTTTTATATTACTAAATTACACAAAAGCGAGTTGAGCGAGCATAAAAAAAATAATTATTACCGTACATGCCTGAATAAGTGCTCAGGTAGGCTAACTTAATTGTTGGGACTGACTGCGTGGCACTTAATTTAATTTTTGCCTGGAGCTTACAGCTTACTCAGTTATTTACGGTATACAATATTAACTCCATGCTTCTAAAATATTTACAGCGGAAATTTTTGAATTTAAATTACTCCACGCCTTTTTTACTTTTGTTTTCAAAAATGATGGTTGGCTCTATGGATGGTTGATTGATTACTGTAACTGTACAAACTACACACACCGTGCAGGGCAATCCTCGGGATTGTAATTGGAGTACTAGTAGTAGTAGTTTTGATTATTCTCCTGGTCGTATGCTGTCTCGTGCCCTCGTGCCCTCTGGCCAAAAATCGAAATAATCAAAACGGGCAATATCGTCAGTATCCTCAAGCAGGTTACCAAGGTCAATATCAAGGTCAACCAGGTGAATATGGAAGTCAACTCGGCCAATATCAAGGTCAACTAGGTCAATACCAAAGTCATCCAGGTCAATATCAAGGTCAACTAGGTCAATACCAAGGTCAACTAGGTCAATATCAAGGTCAACCAGGTCCATACCAAGGTCAACCAGTTCAATACCAAGGTCAACAAGGTCAATACCAAGGTCAACCAGGTCAATACCAAGGGCAACCAGGACAATATCAAGGGCCACCAGGACAATACCAAGGTCAACGTCAACAGGGTCAAAATACTTACGGGCAGGGTCCCCCGCAGGCCGCAGGCGCAGTAACCACCGAATAGGTGTAGCAGTGGTAGTGGCAGTAGGCAACAGCAAGTGAAGGGACTGTGACGGCAGCTAAGAATTATCCTAAATTAAAAGCCAACGCTAAAACGCGAAAGGCCTAAATCGACACCTTAAATTTATTTAAAAAGAGCATAGGTGGCAGTTGCAGCAGTGTGGGGAAGTATCAAAAAGATAATTGCTAATGAAACTGATATTTTATTTTTTTATTTGCACAAATTTTTTGAATTTACAATCATATTATGATAATAGTATAAAATAGTGTGAACAGTTAGGAGTAAAATACAAAAATTACCTTTTTTGCCTAATTAATAATTATTGGCTTTAGTGGTTTATTGAATGGCTTGTTTTAGTCTCCACGCTTTAGATAATGGTAATGGTATGTTTATATTTACGTAACTACTTTTGCAATAGGTGGAAACTCAATCAAGCTACTAATTACAGTTAAACTACCTACTTACTTGTTGACAAGCATATTTTTTGAGGCAAGAAGTTAATTTCTTCTAGCCAGAAAAATTGCAATAAGGTACGGCGCAAGCAGCAAAGGCGGCGAAGTAAATAAGTACATATTTTGAAAATCTAGTTGTAACTAATAAACTGATCTGAATAAAAAGTTAAACAGTGGTGGTAATTTTAAATTCATTATTGAATTTTTACTTCAGTTTAATTTTCCAAACTGTGTCAGTACCCATATTATTTTGAAATAATTACCTTCCCCTTCAGTTTTCATAATTTTGTTGAATAGACCAATAGTCGTACAGGAAAAAATGTCGGTTACTACTAGCCTTGGAGGCCATTACTCTGATAGCTTTGTTGTTTCATACCGTTCAAGCTTTTAAATATTAAATTAATTTATTAAATCAATTATAAAGAACTTTATAATATTTTATTACTGTATGTTTTTATTGATTAACTTTAACAACATGTTTAAAAATTTTAAATTTAAATAAAGAACAATGATTTACGTACTAAATGGCAGTAAAATCAAATTGTAATACAATACCTATTCTTTTTACCGACTGTAGCATTTAAAAACTTGAACTTTGCGCAATGCGCCGTGCGCCCCAACTATCTCGTTTGCTGCTCTGTGACCATGTTTATTCGATTACTACTGTAGTATTAAATTCATATTAAAATAATTTCATTTACCAATCTTAACTAATTTTTTCTAATTTTAATTTCTCGTTGCATGTTTTCAGTTTTTAGGTGTTTTTGAAAAATGTAAAATAATATTTGTTTTTTTAAAATGAGTATTTTAAAACAAGATATTATTATGTTTTAATTGAGGGTGTATCAAGATCTATGTTAAATGGAGTAATAAATATTTGCTGTAATCATATAATAAACTAACAATGATCAGACATGGCCGTCTTTTTTTTCCTTTTGATTACACATTCTGTAGCGCACTGGTTCATTATAATTCCCAACAAACTATCCTGAAAATGCAGAAATATTGAATAATGGAATAGCATCAGTTTTAAATCCGCTTAATTCATTTCATAATGCACTAAATGCCGCAGGAAAGGTTGGTAATAACCTCGTTAATGCAATTTTAGGTGTATTAAATCATTTTAAACGGCGATATACCTATACCGCATGGCGATATATTTATACCGCATTCGACAGCAGAATACTACTTTATTATTTCACTATTCACTACACTGTATAATGTAATACATAAACGTACATTCAATTTATTGTCACTTTTTCCTCATGACAAATGTTTAATATTATGTCATACTTTCCTTATGACAATTATCCTCTGACTCAAGGAGGAAAACATCAGTAAATAATTCTATTATTCACATTATATCCGACGTGGACATGGAGCTGAACGACCTAAATTATAATATTGAATTTACTTCCGCCACTCCTTTAATTCCAGTCTTTTCTATCACAACACACATAATATAATATAATATCCTATTTTCCTCCCCAAATTCTATCACACACAGAATATTGGCCAATAATATATTATGGCATTCTCTGAAAATAAAACTAACACTTGTAAAATTGATTTTGACTAGTTAACAGGTACTAGCAAAATCACTCTAAAAAAACACAGCGTTCCCAAACTTTTATTATACACATCATAAAAGTCTACTCACACATTATATATAAACTTTATTCAGTCACTGTTGTACAATTACAATAGCCCAACGACTCAGTATACAATACACACTATTTTGAAACCAAAGTTAAATTATCGACAGTAATTATGACAAATGGCAAAAAAATTCTATTTCAGTAAGAATTTATATGATGATTATAGATTTGAATTGATCCTCTAAGAGCATGTAATCCAATTTCTTCCATTAATTTTGCAGGCAACTTTAATTTTACAATACAATCCTGAAAAAACTTCGACAATGATCCTCTTGCTCCAATATAAAGACCAATTACCTCTATTTTTTTCAAACGATATTTTTCTTTGAAATAAGAAACACACGGTTCATAGATTTCCCTTTTCTCATTATCAACTGCAATAGATTGTTCCATACTATCCCCATATTCAAATCTCACGGTAGGATCCAATATATATCCCTCCCTTGTTTTTTCGTTATAAGTAATTATATCCACTCTCCTGTTTGAGCCCTGTTCTGCAACACAGTGCACTTCTTGAGCCACCTTCCACCCCTTGTCAACTAATCCTTTAGCTAACAACTCACGTATTACGTGATGCCTTTGATTACGAATCAATTCTCCCCGGGAACAGAAGCCTAGAACATGTCCAAGTGATTCCTTCTCAGCATCGCATCTACGACACTGGGTTCCGTCTATACTTCTTCCTGGGGTATTTCTGACACACGTAATATTAGCATTCATTTTCAGAAACGTTGTCCACTCCGATGTAGTCAATCCAGTTTTGTTAACTAAATTCTTATTTGAATTCACTACTGACACTTTACTCATCCTTTATAATTAAGGAAAATTTTAGCGTATTTACTTCAATGAAAGTAGATATCATTTCATCTGGCTCCCTGATTTATCAAACCCGGGTCTATATTCAGTAACAATTTCAACATAGTTCTACACACCTCGTTTTATGCAATTTTGAGCCCATTTTGAGCACTTCAGTTCCAAGTGGTTTCTTTTGCTACTTCAATCTACATATTCAAAAAAGTTATTTTTGGTGTAGGAGATCCTGTGTTTCAAGTGTTTACTTCATTTAATTACTTTCAAAGTGCTACTGAGGACAGAGACTATAAATTCAGTGCACTTAAAAACAGTTTTAAAAAATTTAAAAACATTACATATACTATAAACGTACGCTGTAAACAGTATATTTCATGAGTTTTAGTGCTCACATCAACTCTCACTCTGTGCGTGTGTACGAGATATATACATTCTACATTATTAAGTTCCTGGAACGAGTAGAAAACAACAAAGATCGAGCAACCAGAGAGAGGGCCAACTGTGGGAATTTTCAAAATAACGTGGAAATTCTGAAGCAGA
Organism: Dicyrtomina minuta; assembly: GCA_949802685.1. NCBI lineage: Eukaryota > Metazoa > Arthropoda > Collembola > Symphypleona > Dicyrtomidae > Dicyrtomina > Dicyrtomina minuta. The sequence continues at coordinate 12,227,401 of OX461808.1, read as the reverse complement.
AGCCTTTAAAAATACTTTCTAGCCCATCCCACAAGAAAGTAAGCTGCGGCCCATCCCATCCCATTCCATGAGGAAGTAAAGGGACGAATATTTCTGAACTAATGTAAACAGCACCAAGGGAGGACTAATATTAAAAGAGATTTTGGCTTGGAGTCGGACGCGAATTCAGGTTATAGCTTAAATTTCGGTATCGACTAAAACACGGTATGTACAATTTCAAGTAACCTACATCTTTCATTTTGCATTGCGTACGGCCATATGTGATTGCATAAATTGAAAATACCTAGAATTGTTGCGAATTTCAATATTTTCCTATCTTAAAATATTTTGTGTCTCATTTTACCGAGTCATAGAAAATGTTTACCGAGAAACTGGTAGGGAATTGATTCTTAAAGGTACTCAGTCCAGATATAATCTTTTGCACCTATACCATTTCCTACCCTCTATGTACAAAAGTACATTTAATATATCCTTATTTAAGAAATTGCGCATAGTTAGGTCATATATATAAAATAATTCATAATATATGGGTAAAGTTACAATTTATGATAAAAGGGCAAACTTCATGATATAGCAGGATATCGCATGACAGCATAGTCATATCATATTACAGGGTCTATCGCACATAGCATACATTTCTGCCGTGTCTGCACACAATACTATATAACAATAACAGGAAACGAAGTCTATACATAGGCGTACCTACATACAGGCAGTAATTCAAGTCAGAGAATAACGGAAAGCTTACTTATAGTCTAGGTCTTTACATAGGCCACCCTACATAGCTCGGGTGACGTAAGCTCATTAGGAAACTCTACATAGCTTGGGTGACGTAAGCTCATTATTAATTAAGTTTAGAATAACTATTAGCTCATATTATTACATTTTAATAAATACATTACAATAGTTTAGTTTTATAATTAAATTAGATAGTCAATAATTTTGTGAACTATTACAAGGCTCTCTCAATTACACACATCATTGAGTACTACAGGATATAATAGCCACACCTAGTTCAAAATAGGTGACTCATTCAGTATAGCTTTCTCAATTACACACATCATTGAGTACTACAGGATATAGCAAGCCACACCTCGTTCTACATAGGTGACTCATTCAGCATACATTTCTAAGTCAAAATATGAATCATGTATTATGTTACCAGGAAGTAACCCAATTCTTAGAAACCTAAGAAGTAATACAGACAAAACAGGGGAACGGTCCCCAGCAGTACTCAAAAATCCCCTCGAATATAATGCTAGAGGCGCTCAAAGGAATAGAGTTCCATCTGGACTGGGGGTATTAGAGACACAAGCATATAATACAGAAGAGGTTTACTCATCTGAATTTACGGATTGCAGTTTACAAAAAACTGAGACCACTCCAATAGCTAGTCGTCGACGCTTGTCATCAGTTTCTACAGTTACTGAAATACATAGAGAAAATAGACTAGCTAAAAGGAAATTTGACGACGTAGTTAGGGAAGTTTCCAATCGATTTGACATTCCATTTCAGATAGTACCATATTTTGAAAAGCTAAAAGAACATCAAATCTACGAAGCATATACAGCTCAAGTACCGTATACCAGTAATAAAACTTCATACGGATATACGTACCTATATTTTAGGGCCACATTCTTAGAACAGGTCCCTGACTTGAACATTTCTTCATTTGAGGAAATTATTAGTACACTTGAGTCAGCGCCTACGTCATCAATACATACAGTAGACACTCCATTAGTGCCTACAGCTCACACATCAAAACAAAAGGAGACACCTACAAAGCCAACCTCATATTTCTCAGCAAACAAATACGCAGTTCAAGAAATACCTAAATTTCAGGATTTAAAACCAAGGCAAATAAATCCTACTCCTGCAGAAGAGGAGACATTCGCATCAGCTAATAACACTACAGTAGTAAGTGAAGCTGAAACTCAGAACGAGACTCAAAACAAAACTCAGAATATTTCTGAACCATCAAGCGGCGATAGTTCAGACGAAGGAGGGGAGGGTAGTAACCAAAATTCTAGAGGCTCCTCACAGGAAAGAGAGGCTAATTCTAGAGGCTCTTCACAGGGAAGAGAGGCTGAGAATTCCGAGAACGAGGACAACTATCATCCTACACCAACACAAAGTGACGACAAGGAGGAACGACAGGAAGAAGATCCTCCACAACAACCAACACCTCCAGCAGGAGGAGGTGGAGATGGCGACGATCCCCCAATCAACATGGCGCAATTACATGTGCAAAGGCATAATGCGCTCATAGATAGAGTTCGCAACATTCAAATAAAATTGGATCTTCATAATGGTTTGGTCACAAATTATCAAGCTAACACTACAGCAGCCACCGCGCCTGTTTTGCTAACTACGCATTTGGCAGAAATGTATAATCAAGATTTGAAAAACTTGTCTCCAGAAATAGCTGCTCAGCGATTAAGTTGTTATCAGCACCACATTTATGCACCAGCTTCTCAAGACAACACTGTTGCAGCAATTACTCAACTCACTGATGCATTAGGGACTCATGAAAACCTGGATCAAGCTTACAACAGAGCACGAGAACATTTAAGTGTTATTATTGAACAAATAACAGTTGTAAGGACTAAGACAAGAATAAAGACACCAAAATTGAGCCTACCTACATTTGATGGTAGTTATAGCCTATGGTCTACATTTAAGTCTCAATTTACTTCACTTGTCATAGATCCAACTCAGTATGCTCCAGTTGACAAACTTCGACTTTTACGTGATGCTTTTCGGGATAGTGAATCTATGCAAAACATACAGGACCTGGCAATTACGAATGAAAATTGGCCAATAGCTTGCAGAAGACTTGAAGCTCGGTACCACAGCCCACGACAATCTGCTACTGCCTTACTCAAACTAATGGCAAAACGAGAGCCTATGAAAATCCAATCCGACAACGGAATCTTTCGCTTGATAAACACAGTCAGAACTGTACGAGCTCAACTTCAGCAACTCGACTTGGGAGGAGTAACACTTGATGAAATCTTATTTACTGATTACATCCTATCTCAACTGGATTCTAGGACTCTAGCAGAATTCAACGCATCATTGCCTGATGAGAAGGTTCCACATTTGGATTTTACTATTGAAAAATTAGAAGCCTTGGCAAAGAATATTGCCACATCTAAGGGCATGCGTGAAAATAGTACCAGTTCTTCCACAACTACTCATCAATCAAGAAGAGGCAATTATGAGAAAAAAGTTACGTTTAATAACGTAGTTAGTCGTGACTCATCATATGACTCCAACAAAAGTACTGTGTCTAAAGATTCAGCAACAAGTGATGAATCAAACTCAAACCAAGTTTCAAGCAAGGCAAGAAAAAAAAACATAAAGTCAACAAAAAGCAAAATGGAAGTCAAAGCAAAGCTTCTACAAAACAAAGTTCTACATCAGCTTTAACACAGGGCAGTGGAACAACTCAAGACGGAACTTCACAACAGGGTACAACAGCATTTTCATGCAAAGTTTGTGGCAAACAGAGACATTCACTTCATGCATGTCAAAAATTGCTAAACCTAACCTTGCAACAAAGAAGAGATTGGGTTCTAGACAATAAAAAATGCTACAATTGTTTAGAAAGCCACCACGTCAAGGACTGTAATTCAAAGCGTACTTGTCTTCTTTGCACAAATAAGCATCATACACTTCTACATCAACATACTCCAACGGCGAATGCTGTGCAAGCTTAACATATTCAACACAACTTGCCACAGATTCAACACTCTCAGTCAACCAAAACATTTGGCGTTCTTCCTACAGCAGAGGTCGATGTTATCCACAACGGGCAAAGAACTTCAACTAGAGTTCTCTTGGATACTGGAGCTGGTAGTAATTTCATTACGCAAAAATTAATGACATACCTAGGTCTACCAGTCAAACCCTCTAAGCAAAAATTCATAGTAGCAGGTGGTAAAAATTAACCATGTCGTGGATTAACAACGCTTCAAATACAATCAAAATACGACAACAGTCAAACAATAGACGTTGAACTTTACATTCTTGATGAAATCACATCCAAAATTCATTGCAGACGAATAAAATCAAAACAATGGGTACACTTAAAAGGCGTGCAACTTGCTGACAACAAGTTTCATACACCAGGACCTATTGACATTTTGTTTGGAGCTGCAATAGTAGACAAAATTTGGAAAGCTTCAAAAATTACTGGGGCCCCTGGAACTCCTCGCGGATATTTAACCACACTAGGAATCGTTGTCATGGGATTTACTACAGACATTTCAGGACAAGGTCAGGTGAACGCGAATACAATTACTCCTGAAGCATTTGACATGGAAAAATTCTGGGTACTCGAAGAACTACCACTTGAGAAAATTCTGACAAAAGACGAACAGGAATGCGAAGCACATTATCGCAAGAATACTATTCGTTTACCTTCTGGAAGATACCAAGTAAGATGGCCTTTCAAACAAAATGAACCTCAACTTGGAGATTCAAAAGCAATGGCATTTCGGCGATGGCAGTCAGTTGAACAAAAACTGCTTCAAAATCCTGAAATGTATGCAGCGTACAATGCTCAACTGGATGACTACCTAGCAAAAGATGAAATGGAACTTGTTTTCAAACATGAAATAGGCAAAAAACCATTCTACATTCTACCATATCATCCAGTTTTCAAGGAATCCAGCACAACTACAACGCTACAGATTGTCTTTGACGCTTCAGCAGACACAGACAACAAGAAATCTCTCAACGATACTATGCACACTGGACCGGTTGTGCAATCTGAGATGTTTGACTTACTTCTCGGCTTCTGATTGAAAGATTACGCGATATCTTCTGACCTGGAGCAAATGTACAGACAGATACGAATAGCTTCTGATGAATGGAACTACAACCAAATCTTTTGGCGACGCAGCCCAGATGAACTAGTCAAGCTCTACCGTTTAAAAACCGTTTCCTTCGGAGTGCGGAGTAGCCCGTATCTTGCTTGTAGTACAGTCAACAGATTAGCTGACGACAGTGTAAACAGGTACCCAATAGCTGCAACAATACTCAAGAAAAAACTCTTCATGGATGACTTGCTACATAGTCTGGAGGATCTTGATAAAGGATAACAATTGCAACAGGACTTAATTGCGCTATGCAAAGAAGGCGGATTTAATCTTCGAAAGTGGAGTTCAAATTCAACAAAACTTTTGGAACACTTACCTACTGAATATCGCGCCTTTCAACTACCGCTGTCATTCGATAAGACAGACACAATCAAGACACTTGGATTGATTTGGCATCCAGGAAGTGATCATTTCACTTTCAAAGTACACCTGGACATGCCTAAGGTTCCGACAAAACGAACCATTTTTTCAGATATTTCAAAAATCTACAATCCTCTTGGCATTTTAAATCCTACTTTACTTCAAGCCAAAATCATAATGCAGATAATTTGGACTCTCAAATTGGACTGGGATGAAAAATTACCTAAAAAAATTGTTGCATTGTGGATAAATTATGCTACTAATTTGCCATCCTTGCAGAAACTAACAATTCCTCGTTCTTCACGACATCGTGACGTTAGTTATTTTCAAATACATGGATTTTCCGATGCCTCTGAGAAGGCATATGCAGCGGCAATCTATTTAAGAGGCAAGATTAATTCAAAAATCTTCTGCAACTTGATAGTTTCAAAATCACGCGTGGCTCCAATGAAAACAGTCACCATACCGAGACTCGAATTACTCGGTGCCGTATTAATGATCAAATTACTTCATCATGTCAAAAGAAGTTGGGAACTTATGGAGATGCCTATGCACCTCTGGACAGACAGCACAGTTTGTCTCAACTGGATTAATTCTCCTGCAAGCCGATGGAAGCAGTTTGTGGGCAATCGTGTACAAAAAATTTAAAGTTTATCTCAAATTTCAGACTGGCATCATGTCATTTCAGCTGACAATCCAGCGGACTGTGCGTCAAGAGGAGTCAATCCGGAAGATTTAGGAGCCCACTCACTTTGGTGGCACGGCCCAGCGTGGCTGACAGCTAAAAACTATGACATTCTAATTTTTAATCCTAATCCCAAAATGGATGATGAGGAAAAGAAGCCAACGTCAGTGCTACTCATCTCGCAAAAAGATGCACTATCCCTATTGGATCGACTCACTTGCATTTTATCTTGGAAAAAAGCAGTTCGAGTAATCACACTGTTATTGAGAATCCGGGACAAGCGAAGTTTCAAAGGTGCAGCAGTCGCACTTTTGTCACCCCAGGATCTTAATAAAGCTGAAAAAACCCTCGTATTATGGATCCAGAGACACGCGTACCACTCAGAGATTGCTAATGTTAGCAATAAACGTCCACTTAGTGATCGGCGTTTAAGGACATTATGCTTATTTCTAGACCCTAAAGGGATTCTAGGTGTGGGAGGGAGGCTTGAAAACTGAAACCTATTGTTTGATACAAAGCATCTGGCTATCATTCCTGGAGGTCACCCATTGATTCGAGCAATGATTTTTTATCATCATTACCGTCTCGCACATGCCGGTAAACAAACAGTTCATACTTACATTCGTCAACAATATTGGATACCCAACGGGACGAAATACATCAAGTCAGTATTGGACAAATGCCTTATTTGCTTTCGACACCGAGCTAAAGCAGCAACACAACTGATCAGTCAACTGCTAGCAGTCAGGATTACTGAAGCCCGACCATTTCTACACACTGGAGTGGACATGGCAGGTCCATACGTATTAAAGGCACAGATTGAAAGAGGCGCAGCCAGGTACAAGGTCTGGATTGCACTTTTCACTTGCTTTACTTCTCGCGCCGTACACTTAGAATTAGTGTCCGACATGTCGTATGAGAGATTTCTACTAGCATTAAGAAATTTTATCTCAAGACGAGGAAGACCCGCAGTAATGTACAGCGATAATGGAACAAACTTTGTTGGAGCAAATAACGCACTCATAAATAACTCCAGTACTCTGAAGGCTATCCAAGAAGTCACAGAGAAAATATTACCAGATATATCCATGGAAACAATTGAGTGGAAATTTAATCCACCAAGAGCCCCACATATAGAAGGAAGGAGTCTGGGAATCAATAGTCAAGTTGATCAAGACATATCTACATAAGATATTGACTCATGATACTTACACATGAAAAGAATTCATGACAATATTAGTCTTCATTGAAGCTATGGTCAACTCGAGACCTCTCTCTCCAGCATCCAATGATCCTACAGAGTTGGAAATTCTTACTCCTGCTCATTTCCTCATAAGAACTCCATTGACTACTATTCCAGAACCTGACCTTAGTCACATAAAACTGAACAGATTAGATCGCTTTCAATTAATTCAACGAAGAAACCAAGAACTTTGGAAACGTTGGAAGAAAGAATTCGTAACTTCGCTCCAACGCAGCTCAAAATGGAACAAACCATCTGAAAACCTAAAAACCGGAGACATGGTTATCATCCTTGAGGACAATCAAACTCCATTGGAATGAAAAATTGGAAGAATCAAAAGCGTTAATACAGGAAAAGACGGACTTGTACGAGTAGTCACACTCGAGACAGCAGGAGATTACAAGAAAGTCAAAGGGAAATTACAGAAAACAGTAAAAGAATTTACACGTCCCATCGCCAAAGTAGCTAAGCTACCAACAGAAGACTAAGATAGCCAGCAGCCGGACAAAGAAGACAAACCACCTGACTCACAGTTGCCAATTACTTACGCACAAAAGGTGAAACAGTTGACTTCCGGACAATGGATTCAATCCCTATTGGTATTCGCTGCTCTAAATCATTCAGACTAGCAACAGTCATTTTACTCAAACGGAATAAACCCAAAATGTGCCAGAAATCTGTCCCTTTAACAACAACAAACACTCTTTATTCTCTCAGCAATGGGCATACCTACTTAATGTAGCATCAAGCTATGGATATGGATTCTGGATTTCATTTTATCTCAATTACAGGACTTGGATTTACCTACAATTCTCATGGACTAAAATTCACATGCATCATTGCATTCATCCTTCTTATTTCTTAAACCGCATCAGAGCAATAATTAGAAACTGGTCTAACTGATGTTCACTCAGCAACTCTCCTACTCTCGCATTTAAATTATTTGTATGTATACTAATTGTTGATGTTTTGTTGCTCTCTTTGCAGTCAACCAACGTGTGGGAGAATGAACGGCGATATACCTATACCGCATGGCGATATATTTATACCGCATTCGACAGAGCAGAATAATACTTTATTATTTCACTATTTACTACACTGTATAATGTAATACATAAACGTACATTCAATTTATTGTCACTTTTTCCTCATGACAAATGTTTAATATTATGTCATACTTTCCTTATGACAATTATCCCCTGACTCAAGGAGGAAAACATCAGTAAATAATTCTATTATTCACATTATATCCGACGTGGACATGGAGCTGAACGACCTAAATTATAATATTGAATTTACTTCCGCCACTCCTTTAATTCCAGTCTTTTCTATCACAACACACATAATATAATATAATATCCTATTTTCCTCCCCAAATTCTATCACACACAGAATATTGGCCAATAATATATTATGGCATTCTCTGAAAATAAAACTAACACTTGTAAAATTGATTTTGACTAGTTAACAGGTACTAGCAAAATTACTCTAAAAAAACACAGCGTTCCCAAACTTTTATTATACACATCATAAAAGTCTACTCACACATTTACTCACTACTGACACTTTACTCATCCTATATAATTAGGGAAAATTTCAGCGTATTTACTTTAATGAAAGTAGATATCATTTCACATTTCATTTACCACTTAATAGCATACAACACCTAATTTTTACATAAATTAGTTCCTAATTAGTCTACACATCACAACGTTTGACAATTTGAATTTTGTTTTGACAAACCTGTTGATAAATTAAGTTGAATATTGTCATAATATTTCAAAGCTAAATTTTTTATTATCTCAACATACTTTAAGATCACCACGTGAGTTTGCCAAGGAAGTTTGAAAACTTTGTTGTTTATAATAATTCAATTTAAAAAATTAAAAAATTACTGCTATCCTATTTATTTACAGAAATTTTAAAATAAAAAAAAAATTTAAAGTGATTATTAATAACACTGCTTCATCGATTTATAATAAATTTAATTCAACATCATTCTTTACATATCAACTTTATAGCAGCTATTCATAAGTCACCTAATAATTAGTGCATTACAATATTAAAAATTAGTATAGAACTAAGACTCGTGCAATAACCTGAACCTGACCTGACACCTTCATTTACGTTTACAACTTTAAAATTTAAAATATATTAATTACAGTTCTAGTTCTAGTACAGTAGGCATTTATGTAAAATCAAAATGACGCATATATCTTTTATACTATTTTCTCTGTGCTTCATTGCCCAATGCAGCTACTTTTGCGAAGCTTCATCCCTCTTGTCAGCTCTTGAAAGTGGGCGACAAGGACGTGGTGGTGGTCGTGAATGCACAAAAGGCTCTGACTGCAATAAAGATGAAGGCTGTTTCACCCTAAAAGTTCCAGGAATCAAATTGAATGTATGTTTAGATTGTGAAGCAGGCAAAGAAGAGCTCAAAAGAAAAAAAATTGATTATGAAGTGGATGGGTGTGGCCTAAATATGGGGTAATATATAATTAAGTTTTTAAAAGATTTTAACTGCAAAAGTACACAACCCCAATATTTATTTAATGACAAACTGTATGGATTTAGTATAAGTAATAATTGTAGCTCGGAAAATAAAAAATTATAAGAAACTAAAATGTTGTCAAATCATAATTAATGAAGCGACTTCAGCGTAAAGCACTAATTATTACCGTACATGCCCGAATAAGCGTTCAAGCAAGCTAATTTAATTGTTAGAACAGACTGCTATTATAGCCCACAGCTTATTTGGTCATTCACAGTATGTAATATTAGCTACATATGCATTTAAAATATATACACTGGAAATGTTTGAATTTTGAATTTAAATTCATGCACACCTTTTTTAATTTTCTTTTTCAAAAATCATGATTGGCTTTATGACTGGTTCGCGGATTACTGTACAAACTACACAACCGTGCAGGTTAATCATCGGGATTATAATTGGAGTACTGGTAGCAATAGGGTTGATTATTCTTCTGGTCGTATGCTGTCTCGTACCTTCGTGCCCTCTGGCCAAAGCGCGAAATAATCAAAACGGACAACATGGTCAATATCCTCAAGCAGGTTACCAAGGTCAATATCAAGGTCAACCAGGTGAATATTGAAGTCAACAAGGTCAATACCAAGGTCAACCAGGTCAATACCAAGGTCAACCTGGTCAATACCAAGGTCAGCCAGGACAATACCAAGGTCAACCAGGACAATACCAAGGTCAACCAGGTCAATATCAAGGTCAACCAGGACAGTACCAAGGTCAACCAGGACAATACCAAGGTCAACCAGGACAGTACCAAGGTCAACCAGGACGATACGGAGGTCAACAAGGCCAATATCAAGGTCAACAGGGTCAAAATACTTACGGACAGGGGCCCCCGCAGGCGGCAGGAGCAACATCCACCGAATAGGTAGCAGTCTTGGGAGTGGTAGTGGGCAACAGCACGTTGAAAGACTGGGACGGCAGCTAAGAACTAACAAGGGAATGACGCTACATGCAACAGTGCAACACCCAGATTTCACAGAGACCCATTTCAAAAAATCGGGCTACTTTCGAATAGCACAGATCCAAAGTAACTCGAGTGCATTTTGCGTTGTTTGGTCACAGCGGCCCGCCAAAGTTAAAAAAAATTCAAATTTTGAAACTTTGCCGCCCTATAACTTCTACAGTTCTTATCTGATTTTGATAAAATTTGGTTTTTTGTGATCCTTAGCCTTTATTTTATATATAGAAATTTTAAGATTTTAAAAAATTCAAAAATTTTCATTCTTCTTGAAAAAATTACAAAAAATGTATATTTTTGAGGCCCAATTTTAAAACTTTTTATCAAAAAAATAAAAATTTTCAAAATTTGAATTTTTTTAAACTTTGGCGGGCCGCTGTAACCAGACAACGCAAAATGCACTCGAGTTACTTTGGATCTGTGCTTTTCAAAAGTAGCTCGATTTTTTAAATGGGTCTGTGTGAAATCAGGGTGTTGCATGTCGCGTCATTCCCTTGTAAGAATGATCTCGTCTCAATCTAAATGCAACGCTAAAACGCTAAAGGCCTAAATCAACAATTCAAACTTTAAGCATTGAGAAACACAATAACGAAAGATGGAACTCATCACTTCCTTAATACTGTACTTTACTACCAATTAAGTCAAAATTCAAAATAGAAGATCTTCAAATTATTAAAGGATAAAATGGCGGCTGGAGCATAAAAAACCATAGGAAAGTTCAAAGAGGTTCAGTTTAGCATTGTCTGGGCTGCAAGAGCCGTGGCAATTTAGAGTTTGGACTTTAGACCAGTAACGTGGCAGTATAATACAAACATTGTTATGACGTGACATTTGGGTATGTGGCAGTATAAAACAGAAAATTCGTAATGAAACTGCTATCACAACTTTTTTTTCCACAGCATTTCAAAATTTACAATAGTATAGTAATAATGTAAAATATTAAAACAATTATGAATAAAAATGTGATAAATATAAAAATTAACTTATCGCCTTATAAGAGGTATTTGAGTAGGTTGTTTTTTTTGTCTTCCACGCTTCCAACAGTGGTACGTTGATATTATATTTATAGCTACTTTTGCAGCGTGTGAAAACTTAATTAAATTATTCATTACAGCTAAACTAAATATGCATTTACATTTACAGCATATTTGTTAAGGAATAGTAGGTATGTGTTCACGTTGATTCCTTTCAATCAGTGTCAGTGAAATTTAACGTTACAACGTACGCGGGGAAATACCTTATTACATATTTTAATCCATTTGTTTGTTTGTTTTAAATCAAAATGAAAAGTTCCACTTCCACTTTATTTGTAAATTCTTTAACTAGTTTTCACTCTAGTTTACTTTACTGAACTGTAACTGTAGTAGTTGTATTAAATTTAAAATTTTGATTTTGAGATTTAGTGGGAATTTTAACAAATTTTACTTTTCATAAAGATTTATGTATGTAGGAATATTTTATCACTTACCCATTGTGTATAATACACTGCAATTTAATGTTAACCCCACTACAAAACAAAAATTTCAGTGATAAAACCAACTCACTGTCGCTGTAACCTTAGCATCTCCTCAGGGTCCACAGTGGACCAATCTTGCGCAAAGCGCCGTATTTTGAAAATTTTGATGGATAGGTTTTAGACTAGTTACTCGTCCAATAATTTATTATGCTACTGATATACCAACTATACAGGGTAATCGTAACGGAAACTATGTTGGTTACAACTAGACTCGGCGGCCATTACTCTTACAGTTTGTTGTATTGTACCTTTAAAGCTCGTAATAATAAATCATCATTATAATATTAATTTTTTAAATTTGTAATTTAAATTGATATTTTTATTTCATCGAAATCAAAAGTACAAAAATATTTAAAAATGAAAAAAAAAATTCGGGTAAATAAAATTATTGTTCTGTTTAACTGACTTTCTTCTTTAAAAAAATTTAGAAATTTAATTTATTTAATAAACTAACTGTAAAGAATAGGACATTCCATTGCGATTGCATTAAATCTGTAAGTCCACTGCTACAACCAAACTCACCATTTTAAGTTTAAAATTTGCCGTTTGAATTCCTAATTTGTTTTTCATTGATTTATCCCATTGACCTATGTAAATGTAACGCAGTACAATAAACCTAAATTACTGAAATGAATTCATTACAAATCTAAATTAAAAATTAATAGAAATAGCCTACTTAGTTTGTAATAGATGATTTATAAAATTCCAATATTTCCCTTTACTTCAGTTACATTTTAATTAAGGCTTATGATAATTATGACATAATACTAAAAATTATAACAACAAAATTTAGAAAATGGACACATTATGTTTGCAACGTTTTATTTTCACCCTTGTAATCTGTTTTCGTACTTCCAAACTCGTATATTGCAAGGCGCCCCACGTGAATTTTGATACTGAAAATAATAAGGGTGTGTCTATTCCCGGCTCAGGTGATATTTGCAGCAGCTCAAAATCTGGCTCTGATTGTAAAACCAAAGACGAGGGATGTTTTTACTTTAATAATGTGGGCGTCTGCGCTGCTTGCTCACACAAGGCGGATGTGCCAAAAAAATATTCTGTGACTGGGTGCGGCCATGACCATGACCCATGGCAAGTAATTTTCTGTTATTATTCTGTACCCGGTACATACGGTACGGCGTGCCGTATATCTTGAAGCCTAATAATAGTTAATTACTTGTCATAAGAATTGTATAGGTATTTAAGCTTTGGCTATATTCTTAGTGAGGCAATGAATACACAAATAAATATGGCTAAGGTTATTTTATATACGCGCATGCGCAACGTTAGGAATGGTTAATTATGATTGTTGATTTTTTTTTATTTTTGCCTAACAAAATTTTGCAGGGTTATTGCAGGAATAGTTTGCGGGGTGATTGCTTTAATTCTTGCAATTGTTGCAGTCACGCTTGCTATTTGCTTTTTCTGGTCCGCATGCCCACTGAACAAATTATGCTGTCGGAAAACAAGACAAGAGAGATTGCCGAGCAACACTAGTAAGCAAGGACTATCTTTAAATGATGCCATGTGCAAGATTACCGTTTTTTAACAGAAATATGTTTTAGTGTTAAGGATCGTTCATAAATGACTTCGTGTGCAGGGTAAATGAATTCACTTAACTAATATTGACATCCCATGTTCGATAAATACATTTAAACATAATGGTTAAGTCAATAACGGGTGGTCTATTCAAACTCATATGGTCCATTAAGAAGTGTAGATAATTAGATGACGCCATTTATGGACGACCCGTTACTAGTCTAGTACTAGTCGTTAATCGTTAAAAAAAATTTTTAAATTTACTTTCAAAGCTGATGAGAGTGGAGGTTCTAACAACGACAAGTCAGATACTGCTTCCAACACAAGCTAAAGTCAGATTTGTTACCATCAAGAAAAGTCCTACCATTATTCGCAGCTTAAATCATTTCTAATTTCTGGTGCCTGGTGTTATTACAGCTTAATTTGTTTTCATTTAATTTTTACGTGTTAATGCTTAGACAATGTTGAAAAAATTTCCAATTTGAATAAAGAACAAATAATTTACTAACTAAATTGTGGTAAACTCAAATTTTAAGAAAATAGCTACTTAGTTAATTGACTAACTTATTATATTATGAGGATTGAAATGGACTCAGCACAATGTAAACAGCAAAATTAAATCTAATTATTACGGCTGTTTGAAGAAATTTATGTTGAAACGGTTTTTTTCTACTTAAGCAAATTTGTATGCGCAAGGCGCATGCGCACATAACTAAAAATGCACTGTGCGCATGCGCTGTGCCCGCCAACGCAACGTCGCCAACGCCAACTATCATGTTTGCTGCTTTGTTACCATGTTTATTCGATTCCTACTAAAGTGTACAATTTTTATTAAAATAAAAATATTTAACACTTCTAACGAATTGTTTAAAAATTAAATTTCTGAATGTATTTTTTAGGTTTTAAATTGTTTTTTTAAATTTAAAATAATATTATGCTTTTTGGAAATACAAATTTTTGAAAAAAAATAAAGCTCTGATTTTGTTTAAATTGAGGGCATAGTATTGTTGTTGTAATTATTTTGTATGTGTATGTAATCGCTTAAACAATCAATCATGAATGGATGTGCGCTTCTATTACTTTTAATTGCCCATTCTGTAAGCGCACCAGTACCAATACCAGTACCAATTGACAATAAATCTCAACAAACTCCTGGAAATGCGGGAGTTTTAAATAATGGAAAAGCATCTAACTTAAATCCACTTAAAATTATTCAAAATGCACTGAATACTGTAGGAAATGTTGGTAATACTCTTGTCAATGCAACCACAGGTGCATTAAATAATTTTATACCACAATATGGTGGGTTCAATTTATCGGATTGTGGGCTCCTTTCACTACCGGGAAAAGCACTCGGTACAACTGGAAAGTTATTAGACGGTATAACTGGTGGAATTAATGGAACGCTCAATTTAGATTTACTAAAGCAATTAGATGTACTGGGGCTACTAGGTAAAAATGGTAGTAGTGGACTTTTTGGACTACCTGGACTCCATGATATTCTGAAAGCTGGAAAGGAAATGCGTAATTTATTACCTGGAATGGAAGAAAACGAGCCCGAAATTTGCAAAAAAGGGGATGAATGCAAATTAAAAGATAATGGCTGCATGCTCAAGAAAACGGATGGGGTAGAAATTGGGATTTGTCATCCCTGTTCTGAAAAATCTAAATACACGGGCGAGGGTG
Source organism: Dicyrtomina minuta (assembly GCA_949802685.1). Lineage (NCBI taxonomy): Eukaryota > Metazoa > Arthropoda > Collembola > Symphypleona > Dicyrtomidae > Dicyrtomina > Dicyrtomina minuta. Next base: position 12,211,980 of record OX461808.1, on the reverse strand, counting down.
AGACTGTGGACGGATGTGGCCTAGACTCTGAGTAAGACTTTTTAATCAAATTGCCTACTCTGTTATTTTATAATGTAATGAAATAACATTCGAACTGAATAAAATTAGTTTTCCTGTTTTAATGCAGTAAAAATCTAAAATTTAATAAAAAATAATTTAATAAAATAAATTTGTCTTACTGTCTGGGCTGTTTTGGTTTGCAGTGCGATTGCGCTCCTAGTTGGACTCGCTCTGCTCGGTATTTTTAATGCAATTCTGCTCGCCATTATTTGCTGCCAGTGTGTATCAAAATGTCCCATATTTAAGTGGAGAATGCCGAAAAATAGTGGACCAAAAAATTAGTAATAACTTTCACCAAGCAAATACAAGACTAAACTCAAATCTACCAGTTGCACTTTCTAAAGTGAAGTTAAAAATAGTAAAAAACCATTAGTGTTTTTCTTAATAATTATTACCTATTTTCAAAAACCTAATTTTGTAAATTGTTCAGCCATGTTACTTGAAATAAATGTCAGCACTTAAGTCGTGGCATTGAACATGTACATGTGCTTACCTGCGCATGTGCAGATTCCAAACTAATTACTAATTACTGTGCGCACGCGGGTTAAACGTGTCATACATAATTAATTAAAATGTTATATAGAGTAAACCAGTTTACATTTTTACTTGCTTTAGTCGCCGTTCTGTTACCATGTTTGTCGGACTGTACTAAAGTCTAATTTAAATATTTGAAACTGAAAAAAAAATTTAATCAACTTTACAAAGTTAAAATTATTTTTACATCACAATTTTTATCACAGTTTTCACTGTTTTTTTGAGCGAAACTACGGATTACTGATACTGATACGATTACGAACGAATTACGAAAATGATTGGCAAACAAAAACGATTACGGTTTATGGTAGTTAATAATTGTTTTAGTAATACCAAAGTTTGCTACAGAATTTTTCAAATCCCTGAAAATACCTCAAATTTAGACTGTTATATAATTTTGAATTTTCAAAACTAAAGAATGGGAGGAATTCCACTTTTACTACTATTGTTTATTTTACATTTTATTTCTGTACGAGCGGCATCTGAGAAAAAAGTTGCGTCTGACAACGCAGGGTTCAGCTCGAAAGGTGACAAGCCTGAATTCGTTCTTCAACAAGGTGGTGGAATGGGTGGGGGTAATATAGTAGCGAAAAACGCTGTAGCAGAAAAATTGGAAAAAGAAAACGCAGAAACTGGGCAAGTTAAAATAAGAAAAGGCAATGACAAGCAACCACCTCCACCTTCAGTAAATCAGCCAGCTGCGACTGTGGAAAATCAAAACGCTGCAGGACCTGCAGCGTTTAATGGACCTGGTCCATTAAATCAACCGAGTGGCAATAATGGATTACCACCAGCGCCTAAGCTCCCTGGGTTAAATATATTATGTGACCTTCTAAAATATCCTGAAAAATTCCTCAACGCCACGGAAGACTTTGCAGGTGGACTACCTGGATTATTGGGAGGACTAAATGGGACTGGTGGACTGCTCAATTTAGATTTACTAAAACAACTAGATTTACTGGGGCTACTTGGAAATGGCAGCGGAATTCTTGGACTTCCAGGATTCAAGGATATTATGGGGAAAGGTAGAGAACTACTCGATTTAGTACCTGGACTTGGAATGAAACTACCTGAAGTGTGCAAGTCAGCTGACGAATGCAAATTTAAAGAGAATGGCTGCATGTTTAAAAAAACGTTGGGTGTCAAAATCGGTGTTTGCCGTCCATGTTCTGAAAAGGATAAATATCAAGGAAAGGACCAGTCAGTCGACGGTTGTGGCCTGGACTTTTTGTAAGTCAAATTATCAGCTGTTTAAAAATAAAATAAATTAAAAAAACAATAAAAAGAATGAGAAATTTGCGTTAAATGTTAGCTGGGAATTTTCTAAAAAAGTTTAATGTTCCATTTGCATGTTTTTCAAAAGTGTAAAATGTTCTATTTACATGTTCTTAAAAAGTGTAAAATGTTTTATTTACATGTTTTACAATAGTGAAAAATGTTCTATTTATATGTTTTACAATAGTGCAAAGTATTTAACTTACATGTTTCTGAAAAGTGCGAAATACTGTATTTAAATTTAACAACCTTGGAAAAGTGCAAAAAATTCTATTTACATAATTTTGAAGAATGCAAAATATTCTATTTGGGTACATAACTTTAAAAAGTGCAAATAATTCTATTTATATAATTTTGTAAAGTGCAAAATATTTTATTTAAGTACATAACTTTGACAAGTGCAAAATATTCTATTTAAATAATTTTAAAAAGTGCAAAATATTCTATTTACATAATTTTGAAGAGTGCAAAATATTCTATTTAGGTACATAACTTTGAAAAATGCAAAATATTCTATTTACATAATTTTAAAAAGAGCACAAAATGAATACTGTTTGTCTTGTTTCCTCCACTCTATGGGAAAACTTTCTGACTAGTCTGGAGCAGTCCAGTATAATCTATGCTTCTCAATGTGGGCGGCCGTTACTTAGGCACCGAATACAATTCAAACTTAAACATATAATACTGAGCAATGCATTATAGTGGTCCTGTGATTTCATCACTTGATTCACCCTGCCAGCTCATATAGCAAAGAGTATTAGAAAACAGTCGACATAGGCAATGCCTGAAAGTCATAAGCTGTATAAATACTATAATAATAATAATAATAATAAAAAGAGCAAAATATTCGGTACATAATTTTGAAAAATGCAAAATATTCTATTTACATAATTTAAAAAAGTTCAAAATGTTCTATTTAAACTTTCTAAAACTTGCAAAATGTCCTATTCAAAAGCTTACAAGACATATTTTAGTATTTGTGTAGATACCGGATATTGTTTTTAGCGAAAATTTTATATAGGTCATTTTAGTTCTTCACCGACGATGTGTTTCTATTTGCCGTTTTTATGTTGTGCAGTGATATTATCCTCCTTGTTGGCCTTATCCTGCTTTGGATTCTTGCCCTTCTTCTGCTCACCATTATTCTCTGCATGTGCATATCCCCTTGTCCATTATTCAAATGGAGATTAAAGAAGTACAATGAACAGGGACACGGCGGGAGGGAAGTGGGACCGGCTCCAACACCCAGATATCAAAGCAATACCAGTACGTGCAAAATGTGGAGTCTCATGTTCACTACAGTTTTTAGTTTGAATTTTTTAAATCTTTAAAAATAAATTTATTTTTGTGAACCTAATAATTTTTTTATTTCTAATATATTACGTCTAATTAGTTGCTTTTAAAATGTTGTTATGAAATCAGACAATTCAAATACTGAATACTGTTCTGACAAAATTTAATCTATTTTAATTGTAATATTTTAATTATTAGGTATGGATATGGAATCAGGCAGTGAGGCTCGTCGTCATTCCTCTGGTGCTAAGGCTGGTGAAAAATATGAATGAGCATTAGTAGAAAGCAATTAATTACCTAAATCAGACCAGCACCATTGTATCGCCGAAAGGAAGCTATATAATTTAAATAATTATCATAGGAAACGGATTTTTGAATTGAATAAATAACCCACCTGCCTATAACAAAACGTTATGTCATATTTATTTTTTGTGTTGCTTTGTTATCATATTAATTATTTAAAGTTGGAATATTTATAAATTATCCTAATATTATTCAAGTCAATTTATTACTTTGTTGACAGTAAAAATTAATATAGCTATTTTTTTAATTTTATTATTATAGTTTAATTTAAATAAATAATTGCACAAGTACCTTAAGTGCGTCAATAAAATGATTAGCTTGTAGGGTTTTTTAGGCCAGGCGCAGGGCTGGACGAAGTAATTGCTTTTAGGCAGCAATATGTGTCCATGCAAAAACCGCTATTTTGATTTAATTGATGGTTTTCTTTGGTAAAGCAAAATGTTGTATTCACATGTTTTAGAAAAGTGCAAAATGTTCTTTTTACTTGATTCGAAAAAGTGCTCAATGTTCTATTTACATGTTTTGAGAAAAGTGGAAAATGTTTTATTTACATGTTTTTAAAATGCACAAAAACTTTATTTTGCATTTTTTTGAAAAGTCTCAATATTCTGTTTACATATTTTTGAAAAGTGCAAAATGTTCCATTTACATGGGTTTTAAAAAATTCAGGCAGCGGGGGCTGCCTGCGCTGGCCACAATATCCGGTCCTGGCCAGGCGTATCTTCCTGCGGTTATCAGTACAGTGGTTACCACAACCACATAATTATCTGTTTTTAAACGTGGTTTTTTATACTTTACTCATAGGTTTAAAACAACAGGACAGTAGTGGCCCATCCCAAAATGGGTTTTTTGATATACTGTCAAATCCGTTTATAAAGGACTCGGATTTAACGGAAACTGGCTTTAAGGGACGAATTTATAACATTTGGTTGGTCAGCTATGATTTCAATGTTAAAATTATTTGGATTTAAAAGATCCGATTTATGAGATATTCGGATATAAAGGACTGTTTTTGTATGCTTCTGAGGCCTTTTTAGGTTATTTAAAAGCAAAATTGTAATAAAATGATTCTAATTGTAAATAAATATGTACGGCACTGTGTGACTGTTATATTTTTCGAATCTACATAATATAGGTGTTAGTGTTCGTCAAAATGAAACTAACAATAGACAAACCGCAATAACAATTGACTTTTTAATTCCATCGCAATCACTATGTATGAACAAGGTTGTATATACCTTGCCCTTGACATTTATTTAACTCTAAATAGAATAAACTTTAAAATTGTAAATAAAACAACATTCGATTAATCAAAAAATCCTTTAAATAGTTAAACATGAATCCGGTTTAACGAGACAAAAAGTAGGTCTCCCCAGTTCCCTTATAAAAAGATTTGATATTGAGTATAGGCTATAAGACCTTGATTTCACTATAAAAGTTAACCATTGTTAGCGTTAAGAAACACGCTTTCAGAGTTAACCATTGTTGAATCTGAAAGCGAGTTTCTTAAAGCTAACAATGGTTAAATTTTCTAGTGAAATCAAGGTCTAACATAGGGGCAAATCAAACTAAACCAAGATGGCCCACTTTTACTAACAAACGGACAAATTATTCTATGCATAGAAAATAAAAAGTTACAAAAATCATGTAGGTAGGCTAAAAATTTTTTGGACTTTTCAAAAATGTGTGAACGCAATATTTTGCAAATTTTAAAAGCATGTAAATAGAATATTTTACACATTTAAAAAAAATATAAATAGAATATTTTGCACATTTTAAAAACATGCAAATAGAATATTTTGCACATTTTAAAAACATGTAAACAGAATATCTTGCACATTACAAAAACTAGTAAAAAGAATAATTTGCACATTTTAAAAACATGTTATTAGAATATTTTGCACATTTCAAAAACATGTAAATAAAATATTTTGCACATTACAGAAACATGTAAACAGAATATATTGCACATTACAAAAACATGTGAACTGATTATTTTGCACATTAAAAAAACATGTAAATGGAACATTTTGCACATATTTCAAAAATTTGAAATTATTAAGCAATTCACACATTTATCTCGACTGATTTTTTTGTGACATAGCTCATTTTCATTCCAGCCTAAATTGAATATAAACCATTCTGATTCTTTTCTTTAAATGATTAGGCATTGTCTGTCTACCACTTTGAATATAAGTAGAACCGCCCCTGAGACACTCTGTTTTGCTAGCCTGTTGCCGTCGCCGTCGGCGTTGCGGTTGCCGCCGTACTAGCACGCCTCTCCACAGTTACCGACCTGATAATTGAGTTTTATGCAAACCACCGATCCGGTAAATAACCGATAGCTGAACCGACGGTATTTCGCCGTCGGTACAAATAGTTGACTCTGACACTATTATAGCACAACCTTATTGCTACATTTAATGTTCTATCCACATGTTTTTAGAAAGTCTAAAATGTTCTATCTACATGTTTTTGAAAAGTCTAAAATGTTCTATCTACATGTTTTTGAAAAGTCTAAAATGTTCTATCTACATGTTTTTTGAAAAGTCTAAAATGTTCTATCTACATGTTTTTGAAAAGTGTAAAATGTTCTACCTACATGTTTTTAGAAAGTCTAAAATGTTCTATCTACATGTTTTGGAAAGTGTAAAATGTTCTATTTACATGTTTTGGAAAGTGTAAAATGTTCTATTTACATGTTTTTGCAAAGTGTAAAATGATCTTTGTACATGTTTTTAAAAAGTGTGAAATGTTCTATTTACATGGTTTTAAAAAAAAACTAAAATGTTCTATTTACATTTTTTTAAAGTCTTAAACGTTTTATTTAAAAGTCAGCGGCAAACAAGCCGGTGGTTGGCGCGGTGCTTCTGTTTGTATCGGCATGCCGGTGGAACGTCGGTTTTTACATGTTTCTTTGGTGACCGCTTCACCGATGAAGAGGCGTGCGTACTAGTCGTGCTGATAATTATCAATTTTAATAAATATCATTATAACAAAAAAAGGAAAAATTCCCGTCTATCAAATACCTTTCATTAATTATATGTTAGCAACCTAAAAAAACATCCTCAAGTTGTTGATTTCCGTTTTGTTTCAAATTAATGCACAAAAACAATAATTATATTTAAGCTAATGTAACTTCCCTACGATTAAAGACTTTATGACTTTATTATAAGCTTATGTTTTAAATGAATAAAAAATAACTTTTTGTTTTTCTGCCATTTATTTTCCTGTCCTGTTCTGATAACTAAATTGCTTAGTTTTAAACAACAACAACAACGGTAACAAAATAGAATTAATTACGTCCGTTTTATGAATACAAAATATAATATGAATAAATACTGTAATAATTATACTATATTATTTTATAGTGCTTACTGCTTATACTTACGCAATACATTAATAAACAGAAATTCAAGTGCTTTGTTTTTTTGAAATTTGTTTCCTTGTCCAGTTCTGATAATAACATTGCCTACTTTTATTTTCCGTAATATTAGCTATTGATTTCGTATCATTTATCATCACAAAATTCCTTGTCGTCAGAATTTATTTTTGTTTTTATGGTTTTTGTAAAAGCACGTCCATGCCTCGTTTTCCTTAGTATACGACGCTCTACATCCTGTCTCCACTCTGCACTAATTAACCGCTAAAATCAATTTCTTAATTTGAATATCGTAAGGTCATAGTTGACGACCAGGACGACGACACGTTACTATAAAACTGGAAAATCGGTCGCCCAGTAGTTCAGTAGTTGAGTTATTAATTATTACTCTACACAACTCACACTTTTTGGCTTGTGCCATTTTTTGCAGATGCCGCATTACTCACACTTTTTTCTAAATAATAAGTAGACTTTTTTGCATTACTTGAGTAGTAGGTTTTTTAAATTGAGCTTGTGTTTGGATTATTAAATAATTTTATTGCAAAATAAAAATAAAAATTATTAAAAAAAAAATTAAATAAAACCAAGATGATAAAAGCAATATTTTTTTCACTTGCATTTGGGCTTGTACTTCTACATACAGCCACTATTTCAGTGGAAGCCCAAGGAGACCTTGTAAATCAAATAAATCAATGCAAAGTGGCTTCTGATTGCAAAGGAAAAGATGAGGGATGCGGTTTTCATCAAAATATTGTACATAATAATGTCATAGTAGGTGTCTGCACTTCCTGTGACAACACAAAGCCTGCTAAGGAGACTCAGGACACGGGTTTAACTGTGTATGGTTGTCCTGACGCAGGGTAAGTCTATAATAATTACCATGCTACTTAAAGTAATGTAAGGTACCCATTTTGGGTACCTATTATATTAAATAAATGTAAAAGTTCGGGGAGAAGATCTCCCTCTCCGAACCGGGTGACCCTCCTCTTTTATAAATACATCTCGGAGCGTGCGACGGAAAAATCTCAATAAAAAGAGATTTTTCCAGCTGCACACTCCAGTGTGTATTTTGGAGATAGAAGGAATAGGAACGTCTGAAAAGGAGCTCTCTCTATATTTTGAAAATCTTTTAAAAATTACAAGAAAATTGGTAGGTAATTGGAGTTAAAATCTGAAAAATATAATTAGTTTATTATAAAATTTTCAATTTAATGTATTTATTTTGTACACACTCATGAATAGGTAGGCTTCAAAATTCAAAAATGCATAAAAACTCTAAAAAAAATGAATTGTACTCATTAAGCATCTTATTTTCATGGGCACTTATTCTCAGCATTTTAATCTGCATTCATGTATCATAACATAGTAATAATAGCATAGGTATACTAAAGCACGTACCACATAGTAAGTAAACATTTATCATATAGGGTTATATATATATATATCCACGACAATAGACCTAAGTACATACCCTACTAAAGCCAGATAGCATACTATAGTTGATAGGTAGGGCAACCATATATCGTAACACATGTTGGATAGGAGCAAATGGTAGTGTCCTATATGTATAAGCATACGACTTGATACTATATAATCTAGCCTAGGACATACTTGATCCCCTGATCGAGGCATAACGAGTTACAGCTCCGAGTTTACACTCCGGCTGGCTTCGAGTAGGTACTTAGTGTTATCCATAATATTAGTAACCTTAGGAAAGTCCATTGTAGGGTTTCACAACGTACAGGTTATATCATGGCTATACATAAAAAAAATGGCTAGTACATGGTTTACTTCACTCTGTGTCATCTTAGGCGCATTAATAGTAGCATCCTACTTTTAATTTAATAGATTTCTACGGTATTATAGTAATCTTTTTCTACTTAGTAATAGATTTCTTTAAGTACGTATCTGCTTATCCTAAAGGTATTTAAATAATAAGTTAATTATATTATAATTAATATTAAATTAATATTAAATTTTATTATTACTAAATTTAGTTTTGAAATCTCTGCTTTAAGGTAATAGGGAGCTGTGTGCCGAGACAACTCCGTTGGGAGGGTTAACTCACATAGTCTGACCCATATCTTGACTTTTAGCTAACAATTATCTTATTAATAATTTAATATTAATTTAGTACATAATTTGATAATTTTGCTTGATAACATAGGGAACTGTGTGCCTAGGCAACTCCGTTGGGAGGGTCAAATCACGCAGCCAGACCCAGGTTGTCATTTTCAGCCACCTCTTATTATATATAGAGTTAAATTAGTATAAGTAATTATAGGGCATAGTGAGCTTGCAGTATAGTAGTTAGTTGCAAATATCTCATGAGCTTATGAAATTCATGTTTTAGACTCTTTGTTTATGACAACAATATTGATGAACTATTACAGATTTGAAAAGCACTATTTAATATTAATTAATAAAAGTTCTTCAGAAAGATAAAGGTTAACTAAGACAGAGTTCATATAAAGTCAATCAATTTAAGTTCATGAAGTCAAAGTAACATCACTCAGCCGAACTAAATACCTAGCAAGAGAGTTAATAGCACCTCATAATTAAATTAAAAGTGATTAATTGATAATATTAATAAATTAAAAAGGTTAATAACGAATTAATTGGACTGATTAATTGAGAACATAAATAAAATAAGGAAAGATAAAACACCTTTATAATTAATTAAAGTATTATAGCATTAATAAGGGTAAAGGTAGGAATAAATGGAATTAGTAATAAAATTAATAGGCAAAGTTATCACTTTAATAATTAAACTGAAGATAAAATAATCAAAAGAGATAATCAATCAAGTATTTAAGATATCGATTTAGTTAGCAGATAGATTAGAGTGCCAAACTCACGAGATAGATTTAATCATACGCCGACAAGATGGCAGACCCTAACGCGCACAAGCCTCACAAATTTTCGGTGATTCTGAAAAAGTTTTCAGGAGGCAAAGGTGAAGACCCCTTAGAATTTATACAGCAGTTTGAGCAGGCATCTATTAGTAATTTCTGGAACGACGAGATTAAAGTAAATCAGTTTCCTAACTTCTTGATCGGCACGGCGGCCAAGTGGAGAAGGACGTTTCTTGCTAAACGGGTGAGATACGCTATAGAACAAGAAGAGGAGGCTCCTCCGCTTACATGGGAGATGCTAAAAGATTAGTTTTTAAGGGGATTTATTAGCATACCAAAGGACGTCATGGATGAAATTAGCCTAGACGATAGGAAGCAAAAGCCTACGGAGTCAGTGGAAGATTATTATTACGACATTTTAGACTTATGCGATAAAGTAGATGAGGACATGTCAGACGATAGGCGTATCAGAAAGCTGATGAAAGGATTATTGCCCTATTAAAGAGAAAAGGTGATGCCTCATGATCCAAAGACCACATTTGAGCTCCTAGAACTTCTAAGACGGTCGGCTGAGGCAAAGGTATTATCACGCACAAGTGAAGATCTAACCATGTATACAATAGGAACCGAGCCCATTCTGTCACAACTGAAGCAGTTGATTGACACAACAGAAAAACTTAGCAGGAAGGTAGAAACCGTGACTGCAGACAATAAATCACAAATGGGCCTAATTACGAAAAAGATGCAGGAACTAAATTTAGGGACATCTTTACAAAATAATAATGGCCAAGGTCAATACAGACCTAGAGAAGTCAGATGTTTTACTTGTAATGCAATTAGTCATACTAATCGTGAGTGCCTACGAGATCCCAGAAGACTCAGATACAACCCATATGATCGAAATAAAGAAAATAGGCCCCCTTACCCCAGGCAGGCTTATGGAGCTCAGCATTCAGGATTCATGCCCGTAAACAATGGTCCGCTCAGAACTATTCAGGGAAACCGGGACGCACGGACCAGCAATGTTGTTGGTCAACGATACCCACAAAATCAGGGGTACAGGAAATAGTTACCATAGACTACACAAATTCGTCCCTCAGGTTTGCATGTAAATATAAGAGAGGTAATATAGTAGCAGTTCTTGATAGTGGCGCTTCAGTTAGCATAGCTAACGCTAGGATAATTAATGATGGAGATATCAAGAGACTAACTAGCCCCATAATTGTGAGCGGACTGAGTGGTCAAGCTCAATGTACGATAGGGAAAACGCAGATGGATATCATACTAGGCAAATTTCAAATGACTATAGACCCCTATGTAATAGAAGCTATGCGACACGATCTTATAATAGAAAATGACATACTTGTTAAGGAAAAGTTAATTATAGATTATAAAGAAATGTGTGTTCGCAGAGATGATAACAAAGCTCCATTTCCAAAACCCAGGGATATAAATAAATTAACCGAAGAACTAGAAGCCAATAGATTATCTCAGATTCAGCCAGAGAAAACCTCACAGGATGTCTACTGTATTAGCAAAGAATCAACCAAGTTAGGACCTTATACTATTACTCAAGTTCCAATTGAAATCAGCGAGAAGGTGCAGGACAGTGTAATAGTCATTGATGAACTGCAGCCTAACAATGTACAATTAAAATATGTACTTCCAACTCAGGTAGTTAATAAGGAAAACGGAAGTGTAGTCATAGCAAACAACACTGATTAGGAAATTATTTTGCCAATAGGTATGAAATTAGCTAGAATAGAAAAATTTGAGGACGTTTGCTTCAAGGAAATGTTGCATGTCGATAGTGTCAATAGCTATATAAAGGCAGACCCTGTGACAACACAGGACTTTAAAAAGCAGATCGATGGGAGCTTGGGCAGAGAACAGCGACAGAAACTCTTGGAATTACTAGAAGAATTCAAGGAAATTTTTGGTAAAGAGGCTATTGTGGGGCATGTTAAGACTGAACCGTGTAGGATAGAGTTACTACCCGGTAGCACGCCAGTCAAACAGAATCCATATACTCATATTGCTCACGAGAGAAATATAATCGATGAACAAGTAGAACAGATGTTGGAGCAAGGTCTGATTCGACCTTTTCGAAGCAGCTGGTCAAGTCTAGTAGTTCTTGTCAAGAAAAAAACACCAGAGGGCGTTAAATATCGTTTAACAATTGATTTCAGACGGCTTAATAGTAAGACAGTAGGGGACAGCCAGCCAATTCCTCGGTTAAATACAATTCTTACTTCATTAGGAGGAAATAGATTTTATTCTTTGTTTGATTGCCTCAAAGGTTTTTGGCAAATACTTATGTCTGAAGAAAGCATACCCCTCACGTGTTTTTGCACTAGCAAATCCACGTATGAATTTCTCAGAATGCCTTTTAGGTTAAAGAATGCCAGCAGTGTATACCAACGTGCAATAAACGAGTGTCTACACAAGCTTACCAATGTGTTTATCTATATCGATGATATACTCTGCTTTTCCGCCACGTTTGAACAACATCTAGAGCATTTGAGAGCAGTCTTTCAAAGACTGAAGGAATATGGTTTTCAGTTAAAAATTTCGAAGTGTAAGTTTGCTGCAAACCAGATAAATGTCTTAGGATTTGTAGTAGGAGTTGATGGAATTCACCCATCAAATGAGAAGATTAGAGCTATCACAGATATGCGCCCACCAAAAAACGTCAAGGAAGTACGCGCGGCGCTTGGAATATTCTCGTTCTATCAAAAATTTGTTGTGCCACCATAGCAAAACCACTAACAAAATTGCTTAAAAAGGACACAAAATTTGCCTGGGGACAGGAGCAATCTTCAGCTTTTGAAACCCTAAAGAACATCCTTGTAAATCCTCCAGTGTTGGCGCATTATAATGAGGACAGGGAAACAATAATTAATATAGACGCTAGTACGGAAAGCGTCGCAGGAGTTTTATTGCAATTATATGAGGACCGATAGAAGCCAGTATGCTTTGTGTCCAGGAATCTCAGTAAATGTGAAAGAAACTATTCAATTAGTGAGAAAGAATATTTAAGCTTGATTTTTAGTCTACACAAATTTCGGGAGTACGTACATATGAAACCGTTTACTGTTTACACGGATCATCTCCCCTTGACTCAGCTAAAATTTGCTAAGGACCTGAGCAGCGGCAGGCTTGATCAGTGGTCAATTAGGCTTCAGGAGTACCCTGAAATGAAAATAGTGTATAAACCTGGGCTAAACAATCAAGATGCGGACACCTTGTCCAGATTTTCTGTTGGCGAGGCTCCTCAGGAAGAGGATGATATATTAGAATTTCCTGTTTTGGAATCAATGGTCAATTTGAGTCATGGACTACGTGTGCATGGCGTTGAATCATCAAGTTCAAAACAAGCTCTTCAGGAAGACCAAGATATACCTGAATTTCCGGTTTCAGAATAATGGTTGACTCAAATCATGGACTACGTGTGCATGAGGTCAATTTTTTGAATCTAGAACAAAGTAAAATTCTTGAAATGCAAAATGCAGATGCTTTTCGCAAAAAATATTCGAAAATATGGATTTAAAGCGTCCTGAAATAACAAAAAGGTTCAAAAAGATTGAAGGCGTACTGTACCACGTATGCACTGGTACCCCTAGGCTGGTAGTACCCCAAGTCTTAGTGACAGACATAATAATTGCGGGAAACGCTGACCCAGAGTCAGGTCACACTGGAGTTGTTCGAACTCAGTTCAGGCTACAAAAGCGCTTTCATTGGAAAAAGATGAAAAGGCAAATCATGAGGCAAGTTCTAAGTTGCCACCTATGTCAAGTGCACAAGCATTCGACACAGATGAAAATGGGATTAATGAAATCCATTGAATTTCCCTGCGGCCCATTTCAAGTTTACGGTTTTGATCATGTGGGGCCGCTGACAGCTACTGCAGGTGCGCAAAATAAACATATAGCAGTCGCTATTTACTTATATAGTAAATTGGCAATCGCACAAGCAGTCCAGAACACAACAACTGACACAACAGTTAAGTTTCTCAAGGAAAGGATTTGCTTAACGTACAGGTGTCCTCTACAGATTATTACTGATAGAGCCAAAGCATTTTTTGCTAATGATATGAAAGAATTCTGCCAAGCATATAACATTAAACAAAGCTTTACTACAGGTTACTACAGCCAAGGGAACGGTAGTACGGAAAGGCTCAATCAAAGCATAGAAAAATTGCTAAAAATAGCCATAAACATATTTTAGGATGATTGGGATGTTCATTTGCCCAATGTTATATTTGCTCTTAACTCGAGTCCCTCAAGCACTACGGGACAAACTCCATTATATTTAACATTTGGAGTAGAACCAAGGCTTTTTATGATGAGCCAATTATCAATTCCTGTCCTTCCAAATGACAGAGAAAAAGAAATAAGGACGCTAAATACTCTAAGAAAGGAAGTTAGGATACACGTGAAGAAGATGCAAGGAAAATACAAAAAAAGATATGATGCAGGCAGACTTAAGAATAAATTCAAGGTTAGAGATTGGGTGGCGCATTAATTGCTACAAAGAACGTTTGGACCACAGTTTGTGTCCAAGGTTATTTCTGAGACCAATGTCGAGATACAAGATAATAAAGGTAATAGTATTATAGTACACGTATCTCGACTAAAGAGATATAATCCGGAAGTAAGCAGCTCTGAGTCAGAGACAGATACTGAATATGAAGGTTTAAGGTTAATGTCGAAGGAGCTGCAAGAGTTTTTACGAAGTCTCCATTAAATAAAGCTTCTGAAGAGAAAAGGAAGCACAAGTCTCGCAAAGGCAGAAAGCCAGTTATTATATCAGAAAATATTGAGCCTATTAAAACAGAAATCAATCAAAACATAGGTTTGTCACGAGTTCATAGTGACTCGGACATGATAAATAATAACAAAATGTCCCAAAGAAAGGCAGAATTATTAGAGATTGAGGTCGCATATAATTAAGCAAGAGAAAATAAAGAAAAAGGGCCATTATATTTGTTAAGAAGTAACAAAGTAAATAACGTGGAAACCCACGTAGAGCCAAAAGCATTGCAGAATGAGGAAAGAGGTGAAATAATAAATACTGGTATGACTACTGGGGAAACGTTAAAAATAAAAAGTGAAGGATTGAGTGCCGGCTATACTCCAGAGAACAAAGACGAACAGCTGTCGAATGAGACATCTCGTCAATATAACAATGACAATAAGTCTGCAGACATTTATGTTGTGAATTTAATGGATAAACTTGATGAAGTGTGGAGATGTTTGGCCACAAATAAAATCAAGTTGCTAATGGTGATTGCTGACCGGGCAGTCGTAAGAGGCATCATGCAGAGGTTAGGTGAATGGCACATGATCAAGGATGATTTTGATGATATAGAAGCAAGCTTGGAGGGAGACTCCACCGTAGAGGAAATCACCACAGAAATGTGGTTAGTAAAAGCTAAACTCAAGGATAAGTGGCATAGTCAAAGTGTATTGATTTTATCTACATTAAGAAATGTCATGAGAAAGAGTAATGGCAGATTAGGTCGTAAGTGGTTGCGTGCACTTATAAAGTCAGTCATTAGACTTAGGCAGACACGCACTATTGCATTTCATGAAAAAGTGGATGAGACATTGAGTCTTATAATATGGCTATGTGAGAAAATTGTTACAGGCATAGTTGAAGAAAATGATATAAGGCAAAGGTTGAATCATGCACTAAAGAGGCATTTTGTATCCGCTAAGGACCTACAAACTATTTGTGAAGAAAAACTAGATATATGTCTAAGGCATGAAAGCGCACCGCAGGAAGAATTTCAGAAATTAGGCTCACAAAATGATGACTTTAATATTGTAGCCGAAAGCTCTAGCCCTGGAACTGAAGAGCAAGATGAAGGACCAGTTTCCCGCTTTGGTCGGAGACTACGTCGCCCTGATTAGTTTGGTTCAAGAGTAGAGTTATAAATTAAACTAACGAATAAACTAATAAAAGAAATATATGATTTTATGAACGCCGATTGCGAAATTCAAAGTGAGGAAGAAGTGAACTGGACAGAATATATTACTTTGCAAAGGATTTGCAACCAGAACGGGAAGGGCAATCGAGGGCACGAGTCAAGATGGCGACCGTGTTACTATTCTTACTGGCCACAGTAGGCCTCTGCTTGGCAAAGGATTTAAGCGGCTCTATACATGTGGACATGGGAGTTACCGTTGAAAACGTTAGGTCCGTATACCTATATGAAGCATCGGCTCAAATATTTTTTAAGATACCCAAGATGCAAAGATTAATCAAACAAACTATGAAAAGAAATCATGTTTGCGATGGAATTCGAGAAGTTGCCAAGACGTGTTATATTTACAGAGAAATTCGGAGCATAATGAATAATACTTTTGAGACATTGGATCATATGCACAAGGCCATTGATTTTTAAGAGGAGCATAAAATTTATAGTCATAGAGACAAATGGGTTCTTGACATAAAAAACCGAGCAAAACGCTCAGAAAATACTGTTGTTGGCACAATGTTGCACAACTGGTTCGGTATTGCTCTGGAATCTGAGTCCCAGGTTCTTATACAGAACCAACAAAATTTGCAGCATTTTGTCCAAGGACTTAAGGCCAATCTTGTAAAAGAGCATCAAGGTCTGGTCCAGGTTGCAACCACTGTTAATATATTACAGCATAATGTTCACGACTATGCTGCATACCAGGACAAGAAAATGAAAAACATCACTGAACAGTTTGAGAAATATATGCAAAAGTATCAATTAGATGATTCTACAATAGCGAATCTTTACATTCTTTTGGCAGATTTGACTAGTGTGAGTCACCAAACACTTATTATCAATGCATACATGGATTTGAAAACCTCATGCCAAAATAAATTGATTCCATCAACATTCATAGATTTTGGCGTGATGCAAGCGGCTATAACCAACCTTGAGAAGGAGCTGGTAAGATACCAGAAGGAAATCGTATTGCCGCACGGTCAAATAGAATCCTTGTACAGTTATTCTATAACAGAGTGTTTTAATGACGACAACTACACTATTGTTAAAGTTCAAATTCCCTTTAAGTCAATTGACAAGCAATGGGAACTTGTGCAGATTAAGCCTATCGACTTTGCTCACATAAACGAAACCTGCAAGCTCGATCTATCCACAAAACTAGTAGCCAAGAGTAGTGGCGAGTTTCTCATTTATGACGACGTGGAGTTAAAACACTGCAACACGCAGACTGGAGGACTATGCTATCTTCCCAAGACAAACAATATAAAGTATTCATATTTACCCTGTATCAAAAGAATTCTTACAGAAGGTTCCGTTGAAGAATTGAGGAAAGTGTGTACATATGACTGCATGGACGATAGGACTATGAGAATCACTCGGCTTGACGCCGAGAGGGTGTCTATTGCACATTTAATCGGGAAGAGTAGAGTTATTTGCAAGAATCACTCTTATGAGGTTCACAAAGCCCCGTCAGGAATAGGTAACGTAGAAGTGAACCTAGACTGTAATTGTAAACTAATCTTAAATGAGAAAATAGTAGCAGAACCCCTTTTTCCTTGTACGACTGAATACAATACCGAGTGGCCCCAGACAGCGCAAGTAGTACCAAGTCAATGGCTTAATCTGAAAAAGCTTATCATCAAACTGCCTCTAGTACAAGCAGAAAGACCGAAATATTTGAATTTCAGTTCATACTATGATACACAGTGGAAGCAGCCCTTCAACGACTTGAAAATCGAACCCTTGGACACGAACTTGACCCTCGATATTCAACCTACACCTCATTGGGCAATTCAGGAAATTTCACAGACACACTCAATAGTATGGTTTTGGATTGCAGTCTCAGGACTTTTATTAGCCTGGCTCATTTATGAAAAACATAATAAAGGGGCTTTGTTAACAGTCCTAATGACCAAAGTAAACGCGGCACAAGCAACGTCAGGAGGAGCACCCATGTCGTGCCTCCCCATTATGCCCGTTTACATAGATATTATGATAACTGTTGTCTTTATTGCTGCAATCATATGGATTTTTAAAACTATAATTATATACACCTATAAAAAGCTTTCATGGGCTTATCAAGCCCGAAAATATAGAATTACGTCACAAAATCTTGAGATTGAAAGGACACAGCGCTTGAGTCGACTCATGGATTATTCGTTCACAGAAGAAAATACAGCTTTGCCAGTCGAAATGACGAAAATAGGCACGACAACACCAGAGACAGGGACCTTAGGCAAGACAAAGACTAGAGTGAATCCTTTCCCTCAGAAAACTTAAAATTATATATCAGGTTCATAAACAGTTAGTAATCATAATTACATAAATGTGTGTGTGCTTAGGCTAGCTAGAATTAATATTAGAGCATAATAAAGGCATTCAGGCAACAGCATGGCATTAAAACCAATGTTCGTTTATGTTTTATTTATACAGGTGAACTGACTGAGAAGATCAAGCATCAAATTTTGGTTTTATTATATATTCATTCAAGTGCAATATAGCTAAATAAAATATCAGGATGGAGAACCAAGTCGAGCGAGGCCAAGAGGTGGACCAGCCAGGACATTCTTATTTTACAAATATGGACTGGAACAAGATGCAAGACTACGAAGAGCGGTTGAAGACCTTTTTAAACTGGGCAACTCCGCGTATAAATCCTGCTGATTGTGCTGCAACGGGATGGTTTTATAGTAACCAAGGTGATGCATGCATATGCTGTAGATGTCACTTGTTTTGCAGTTGCTTCGAAGTAGGAGACATCCCAGAAGTAGAGCACAAGAGGTGGAGTCCCTTTTGTGTTTTTGTTAGGTCCTCCTCTTCTTATGATGTGTGCGGAATTTATGAATTCAGTACCTACGCCGACAAAACTCGTCCACTTTCAGTTAATACGGAGCACAGTTTAGACTTAAAGACACCCAAAGATATTAGCAAGCTTAGCGCAGAGACACAAACCCCGTCAGAGATGAAAATTAGGCCAGTCAGCAAATTCAGACGTTGGTTTTAAAGACTATGTTGCTACGACACACAGGATCCACTCAAGTGTAGAATTTGTGAAAAGAAGGATGTTTATTGCGTGGTGCAGCCATGTAGGCATGCGTATTCATGTCTAAAATGTGGACTCTGGCTGAGGCACTGTGCCATTTGTAGAATTGAAATTCAGGGATTCTCAAGAATCTACTTTAGCTAGGCTATAGGTAGTGTCAGACTCATAGTAGACCAACTAGTGAAAAACTAGTGAAAACAAATAAGTAGGCGTTCAGAAGGGGGTAGCAACAAATAAACGAGTGGATCAAGATATCAAGTGTATATAATGTAAGTTCATTTATGAACTTTGGTATTAAAGTTTAATAATTATAAAAGCATAATTAATTAATTATGCTCGTATAATTATTAAACAGGACAGACTTTGGTATGTCCATGGTTTTAGTTATTTTGGGAATGTATATTATTATTTTATTGAGCAAAGAAAAGTTACAAAAACAAGGGGATGGGTGAAATCATTATTTAAACTTGAATAGCTAGGAATATTAACTTAGAGTTTGCATTGCCTAAGTTAAGTTTGATCCTGACTGAGTTCAGTTTATGTATAATTGTATTAAGTAAGTTGATTTGAACTTACTTAGTAAATTGTACAGAACAGATTACAATCACTTATAGCAGATTAAGCACTTGCGTTATGACAGCTAAAACAATCTCACTCTCTCATTATTAAATAAGTCCTTTCGTAAAAGAACAATGCTTTCTAGTACTTGTAATAATTATTCTTTATAATACTTGTCAAAAACCAAAATCTAGACACACAATACTAATAGGTACAAACAGACACAGACATAACATACAGGAAGTCCTGCCGCATGCAGGCCCAAAGTAATTTAGTACTAAAACGTAACTTCTGACTCAAAACATTAAACTAAGAAAAATTCAGATGAAATGCCATCAGCTTGGCTACAAGTCCCTGCCGTGTGCAGGCACTTCTCTTTTCTAGCACTACACACAAAAACTAGGACAACGTTAGTAGTAGAGGAGCGAGAGCATCTCAGCCTCACTCAAATTCTGACTTTATTCAGATTTAATAGCAAACACATGTGCTTTATGAATCTAGCCATCCTATTTATAGCTGGGCATGGTCTAACCAGATGAAATCTCAAGCCATTGTAGCATCTCAATTGAAGGACTCAGTAGAAGTACTTACTGCTGTCTTGCGGTAGTATTTTATTCTTACTTACCAAATAATATTGGCATTATATTTTGCCTTTTAAAAGGTTTTTAGTAGCAAGAGACCAGCATCTTATATAATATAATAATTACGTATAAAGGAGTAAGGAGAGAAATAATCATTTACCGTGCAAATTAATGCTCTATACTTGATGTGGATTACCTAAACTGCAACAAGCCGATAGGAACATAGCATTTCGTACTTTAGAGAATATAATTTTTTTTTGATGAAGAATATTGTTCAGCTGCATAGTGTGCTACTGACTGGCTCCTGCATGCTCAAATCCAAATCAAAAAGATAGAAATTAAAAGATTTCGCACCTTTTTAAAATACGTAAATACGACATTTTACACTATCTTAAAATAAGCAGATGCAAGAATCTTACTTTATCAAAGAAAATCATTAATAAAATCAAAATAAGGGTTTCTCGTATAGAAACAAACTTCTATATAAATATAATTCCTTCGTCTGGCCCTGGGCATTAGCCATCATAACTACACAACTACGAATACGTCTACAACATTCAGAGACTCACTCAGTCATTTCGACTTCTTTGTCTCCCTTTTCTGTCCGTCTATACGGTATATATTCTGTAAGCAAATGGACTATAGATATATGCTCATGTTGTTAAGTACATCTCTCTCTATCCTTCGTTTCCCTCCCCTTCTTTTCTTGTCGCTATAGTTCATACCACTCATCTATTCCTTGATTATTCTATTCATTCTTGAGCACATGTCACCTAATCCCAAGACATGCTCTGCATTTCCACTAAATTAAAATGCTCTGACTAGCGTCCCATAAAAAAAAGAAAGGCCTTAATTAAAATACAACATTTTGCAATTCTTAAAAGCCATGAACGCAGATTCTTTTTTTTTTACCTTTCAAAAAGCAAGCAAAGAACTTTGCAATTTCAAAAGCTTCCAACTAATAATTTACGTGTCTATCACATTTACAATTTTGTGTGATATAACTCATTTTGATTCTAGCCTAAATCCTAACTGAAACTTTGCAGTTCTCCGAAATATGTAAACAAAATAATTTGATTTTTATAACATGCGAATAAATTAATTCACACCTATCTCTAAAACTATCAAATAAAACATTCTGCACATTTTTAGTATGCACATACAACATTTTACACTCTTCAAAGGAATAAAATTAAAACATTTTGTTTAACTTTCTGAAAATAAGCACATAAACGAAACATTAAGCAATTTTCTAAATCAAGTCAAACGAACATTTTAAACTTTTCTAAAAACATGTAACTACAATATTTTGCTTTACCAAAGAAAGCTATCAATAAAGTCAAAATGGTGATTTTTGTTTATGGAAACAAATTGCTGCCTAAAGCAATTCCTTTGTCCGGCCCTGACTGTGTAATACCTATATAACAATTACCCATGTTTGGAGCTGGGACTGGAAGGAGACGGTCATCATGGTAGTAGATATTTGAGCATTTATGAGAGCATACAGATACTCTCTGTACCACTACCATCAGCATCCGTGGCAACTGTACTCCATAACTACTGTGTATCTATCGATGTGCGTGTTCACCTAATACTCAGAACTCGCAGGATCAGCCATATACATCGAAAGAGAGAGAGAGAGATACGAATCCTCACATTAGAATTCCACATAAAAATTACCACTGCGAGATCTGAACATGTATATAATTTTACGAGTCTGTTGGGTTCTGCATGATGATAGGGGATGATAATATCGTTTCATCCTTCTCTCGGTCTCGGTCTCGGTCTCGTTCATGGGGGATACTCACATCACAATGTTATAGTATACATGCCTATATAGTGGGGATCAGGACGAGATATAAAGTATATAAGTATATGGAAATACATTCATGCTAAAGCTCAAAAGTTAACCTGCTGCAGACACGAGATACAGAGAGTTGGAGGAAAGCTGAGAGGATTGAGGAACAAGAATAAAACCAAAGCAGACACACACACTGCCGTATTCAAAGTCATAATAATAATAATGTTCATCTGTTGACAGTCTCTGTGTATTTTTAATCCTCCTTCCTCTACATCGCACATTTAACATGGGATTATAATCACATCAGCAGCACTATAGGAACAATCAGATTTTTGTATATACATTGCTACACATGTTTTGAATATTATTACATTGTAGGAGAAAAAGCAGTAATGCTTTATAAATATATATATGAAAACTGTTTAAGTATATAAAACAAAGCATCTATGTGGTAGAATTTATCGTTAGTATGTACTGTTAATGCATCATTTGGTAATAATATACTTACACTGCACTTTGACAAGGTCTCTACAGACGTAGCATAGACACAGAAAATCTTGCCGTTTTAAAAAATATCAAAACTCAGAATATTGGAGGCTTTTAAGAAAAAACGTTTCTCCCACGGCCAGGGCCAGATAATGTGACCACCATAGGCAGCCCCCACTATCTCATTTTCAAAAATAATATAAATGGGACATATTGCACTTTTCAAAAACAAAATGAGTAAATGCAACATTTTGAGTTTTTCAAATCATGAAAAATAAATTTTCGTACATTTCAAAAACATGGAAATACAACATTTTTCTCTTTTCTCAAAACATATACACAAAACTTTGACCGTTTTTCTAAAACAAGTAAAAGAAACATCTTGCACTTTTCTCAAAACAATTAAATACACTATTGTTGCCATACAAAACGCATCAATAAAATCTACACTTACTATAAATGCCCATAGGGCTTTCCAGTACACCTTGTCAGTACCCACTGACCTTCTACCACCCAATACCAATACATTTATTTAAAATAAAGCACTACCAATAAATAAGTAAAATACGCTTTTAAATTATACAGCCATTGAAAATCCCATATAGCTGGCGTACATAATGTTCTCATTACTGAGACTGAATGCCAGTTTACAAAAACTGAATGATGAGACTAATCAAACCAATCATAGGAAAAATACAAATAACTACGCTTCACAAGAAAACAATAGAGAACTAGAGAGCTTTTATCTTTATCCTACAACCATTGAAATAATAATCGCTGAAAGAAAGGTCTAACCACACTATGCCCATCTGTACTCTTCATTCGTAGTCCGCAGGTCTTTACCGTAGTACAGCTCAGGAGTTGTGGACGGAGTATATGACACATAAGAAAGCCCAAGTATGAAATTAGAATATGAATGGGGTCCGGCACCGGCACCGGCTCTCACACTTGTGTAGCTCTGATCTCAGCATGGTAGCTTTGAATGACATTTCATTGATTCTATATACCTGGTACACTCTATAAAACTCTAAGCCTGTCTCCCTATGTCAGTGCCAGGGAGCTACAGTACAAGTTCCAATTCTACCATTTCAGTCTATCTACATTACTTCCAGTCAATCTCAGCAAGTGGACGGGACGAGAGGCAGGAGGCCGTGAGGTCTTTATATACAGCTACACGACTTAGACATATATATATATATAAATATATGACTTGGCCTCTCACCTATACCAAGAAAAGGCATCACTATGTTCATTTTCCACTCAATACTCGATGCCATTCAAAACAATTTCCAGCAGTTTCCAGCTCTATTTCTAAATAAAAGGGGGCTGTGAAAAATAAATACTTGCAATCTACAATCTACAAGCACATCCAGCGCCATAATGCTAGTCCCAACTCCAGCAATAGCCAGAATCCCAAATTCCAAAATAATAAAGTCAAAACTCGAATAAAGACGGTCACTATCATTACAGAGAAATGTAAGTATATGGAACTGGAGTATGTACAGACTGCCTCTTTTGGAATGTTACAATGATTGTTAAATCTTCCTTTATCTCCCATCCACACAATCTATATATCTACAACTCCATTCGCTGCCTTACTTACACTACGCTTCTCTTCGTAGATATCCACAGTACTTTTATCATAAATACAAAATCTAAGTATATATATATATAGTGCACATAAATGCATACAAGACCAAGTACACTTTTATTTCTTCATTTCATTTTATTTCACAACAAGTTCGTCTCCATGACCCAAACACACTCAATTCAGTCACAAGTAAATAGCCACCAAAATGTTATGAATAAGAAACCAAATCTAACATGTGTGACTCAGCTGAGGTTAATAGTCACATCTTTGAGCTGCATGGAGGCAATAAAATACAGCCCTAGTTTTTTTTCTTCACATTTACGCTACGCAGCCCAACAAACGCAATTCATACAAGGACTATATATATATAATGGGACACCTAGTATATACTATATATACGCACTCACAAACTCAAGCTCTCAAATCTACACGCAGTATTTTTTTTAAATACTTTCCAAACGAAAATTCTGAACGAAAAGTCATGTGGTAGCAATTAGCCTTTAGTAGGCCACCACATGTTTCTCTCCAGTATTTACATTTTTGTACGGAGTTCACTCACACTCCAGAAAAACATTTAAAAACAAGAATGAACAAATGCCAGTATACAACGTAAATATAATATAGTATGGTATCGTATAGTTGTAAGTAGTATGTATAGGTACTAGGTAATATAAGGTATGGGTTAAGTATACATATAAGATATAGGGTAGGTTAAGTACAAGTCTCAGTCCCTTTAAAGACTAAAGGAGACCATGATGGAATAAACTTAGAAACGCAAGTGTCCATACACATGGAAGCCATAAAGTTTCTTGTCTCCTCTGCTTCACCACTCTGCACACTATGCACTCTCACATGAAGTATACAGACCCCTTTAGGGAATCTGGACGAAAAAGGAGGACAATCCGTTTAGTGTATTCTGTTCCCACTCTTTCGTCTTTAGTCTCATTCTTACAGTGTGCAAGTGATTTTCTTTCTCTCTTGGTAAAACTATAGTCGCTATTCTATAGTATCTCTCACTCTCCAGTAATATCCTAATTTTATACTCAAACTATATTAATTAAGTTGACCTGTATAGTGATTACCTCCAGCACAATTATAAAATGATATTCAAAGTTTCTCTATGGATAGTGTTGTAACGTACAGCTGATGAGTACATACACTTTAAAAATGTGTGCCATGTGTCACACTCGAGTAAAAATCTTTAAAAAAAAGTGTCAACATTATCATGGATCCATAAGAAACGTAAGAATTCCTTTATTATTCACTCCTTTTTTTAAACACAAGTTTAAACTTCTTCATCCAAAATCAAAATATATAGCCAAGTATTTCCAGCACTCGTCGCACTCTGTTTCTTTCTTTCATTCTTATCACATCAATTCTTCTCTACTACATTTGTCATACTTCCAAACTTTTCACAATTCTCCTCACACTTCTCATTGCCACAACCAGATTTGAAATTCTATTTCCCAATTTTAACTCAATAATTCACCATGGCTCCGCCAAATTTCACCCCGGGGGAAAGAGCTGCCTACCAAAGACTTCTACAGGTCTGCCGCACTTCTTCACATATTCTGTAACAAAATAACATGAGAGTCCCACGGCGGACGAGACTTCCTTGTGAAAGGCCATTTTGCCCCAGATCTTTGGCACTTCCAATCAGACCCTCCTCTCCAAATACCAGATTTGCAGTGCCTAACAATCCAAAAGCTTTTTGTAATTAAGCTCCCTAGCTTCCTCAAAACTTCTTGATTCCAATCAATCACCCCCCTACCAATCATACTCGCGATTTAGCCACATTTCAGGCCAACGTATCACATCAAAACCCACACACATGTGGAGATATCACGCTCCTAAATTTTACAATTAACAAATCATTTCAGCCTCATTCTCCCCATATCACGCGCCCAGCGTTGTTACCAACGCCAATATCGCTTATGGGTCCTCCTCCACCTTCTTATTTTCAACACCCTAAGAGACCCAGATATTATCAAGTGAGTCCTCCACCACCAGTACTACGGGTGAGAAAGAAAACTCACCCGTGCAAACTTTTTCAAGCCAAACAAATGCCCGAGGTATTTGTATTCGACCACTTAGTTCCCCAGCCTGTGGAGAATTCATCCCAACCCACTTCTGCCACCAATACAGACAGCACAACACCTCAGCTTCAAGCTGAAGTCGCTACAGTTACAGCACCTCCCAACAGCCCGGAGGCTAACACATTAGCAACTTTTATTGCTTCAAACCCTGCTGTCTCTCCCACTTCCTCAAAAAGTTCATATAATCGCACGTACGACTCATCTGAGTCAGATTCTGACTCGGACGAGAGTGATACTCCGTCCGACAGTGACGACGAAAGTTTAATTGAAGCTGAATTACAGGCTCTTATAACTTCCTCTTTCGACTCTGACTCGGAGCCTGAATCTGAGTCTGACTCAGATGCAAATTCTGAGCCAATTTCCTCAGGAAGCGATAGTGTTTTCGAACAAGATGACGCCTTAGAGATAATGGCGCCAGACTCCACTTTGTAAGCAATTGTCTTCTAAACTATCTATATTCTATTATCTTCTCCTCTTCACTATTTAAACTTGTTATCTCCTTACAAAAACTTATTTAAATAAAACAGAGTGCCTCATCTACTATTTTTCTTAATTTTTAAAAGAGAACAAAGCCATATATAAAAACAAACAAAAATATTTTTTTAATTTTAGACAGACAAAATTTTAAACAAAACAAAAACATTATTATTTATTTATTTTAATATTTATTTATTTCATAATTTTATCTATGAGTGTTTTAATTTTAAAGTTTATCTTATGTTAGTATTGTAAAAACATTTTAGATTCACATACACTAGCTCTAAATACACCTCCCTCCACGACAAAACCCTCCACAAGTAAATACCCTCCACTACAGAAGAAGAATCAAACCCCTTTTCCCCTGTCCCAAAAATGTTATTACACAGACAAAAACATTTAGATTCACCAACATTTCATTTTATTTTCATCATAGTTATAAATATTTTACTTAATTATTAATTTATTTTATTTATATTTTTTTTAAATAATTTATTTTTAAATTTATTGATATATATATTTCTTTTTACATTTATTTAAAAACTCGTGGTCAAATTTGAAGGGGGGCGCCCGTATGTGTTAGGTACCCATTTTGGGTACCTATTATATTAAATAAATGTAAAAGTTCGGGGAGAAGATCTCCCTCTCCGAACCGGGTGACCCTCCTCTTTTATAAATACATCTCGGAGCGTGCGCCGGAAAAATCTCAATAAAAAGAGATTTTTCCAGCTGCACACTCCAGTGTGTATTTTGGAGATAGAAGGAATAGGAACGTCTGGAAAGGAGCTCTCTCTATATTTTGAAAATCTTTTGAAAATTACAAGAAAATTGGTAGGTAATTGGAGTTAAAATCTGAAAAATATAATTAGTTTATTATAAAATTCTTAATTGAATGTATTTATTTTGTACACACTCATGGATAGGTAGGCTTCAAAATTCGAAAATGCATAAAAACTCTAAAAAAAATGAATTGTACTCATTGAGCATCTTATTTTCATGGGCACTTATTCTCAGCATTCTAATCTGCATTCATGTATCATAACATAGTAATAAGAGCATAGGTATACTAAAGCACGTACCACATAGTAAGTAAACATTTACCATATAGGGTTATATATATATATATATCCACGACAATAGACCTAAGTACATACCCTACTAAAGCCAGATAGCATACTATAGTTGATAGGTAGGGCAACCATATATCGTAACAGTAAGGAATACGGAATAATTTTAAGTTGTAATTTAGTAGGGTGTAAAAAACGTAGTGTGAATTTTCAATTTAAATAATTTTAATTCACAAAAATTATTCAACGCGTCAAATTCTTTTTATTTTTTGAGTAGACGTACTTTAGCCAAGACCATCTTTATCGTTGTACTTGTTTGTGCTTGGATAGTAATTGCTGTCTCATCCCTCCTACCAACGTGCTTCTTGTATAAATGGAAACAAAATCCAAACGTTGGACAAGTTTAGTGTGATGTGGAATAATTAATTATTCTTTACCATCACAAACGATCTACTACCTAAAATGCAAGCAAAATAGCATAACTAATTAGTAATTAAAGGGTTTTTATTTGCATTTTTATCCTGCTCTGTTATTATTATTATTTTTTTAGTTTCTGTTTTTGTGCCTTTATGAATCCCTTACGATTTGGCAATAAGTCAATTATCTATAGGCTGAACCTGCTTCACATGGCTGAATTTTGCGGCCAGTGTTTGCAATGCCTGCGCGCTGCCTGAATTTTAAAAAATTATGTAAATTATGTAAATGAAACATTTTGCACTTCTCTAAAATTATGTAATTATTTAAATAGAAGATTTTGAGTTATAATTATTATGCAAATATTATAATTTTTGAATTTCAAAAACATGCAAATAATTTAATTTTCGAATTTCAAAAACAAGCAAATAATTTTGTTTTCACATTTTAAAATCATTTCAAGATTTTTGTTTTCACGTTTTTTTGTGTTTTAAAATACATGCTAATAAAACAAACCATTGTGTACTTTAAATATACGTGCATATAAGTGGAACCTTTAGAACTTTGCCAGAATTTGGCAAAGATAATTAGAGAGCATTTTTTTATTTTCTAAAACATGTCATAAAAATACATATAATTTGTTTACCATATAAAATCCTCGATGCAATCAAAACAGTGGAATTTTATATTTACCTAAACAAATCAATTGATGCATTAAACTTTAAAAGCGATACAATACCACTATATTATAATAGGATACCAAGACTATGATTAAAAACTACGCCCGCCCCCGCCTAATCCTAGCGGTTGTTGTGGTGGTAATTATCCGTCTAGAGGCGGGGGCAGCAGCGGGCTTACTTGTGATCAGATTGACGATATTTTGAGTCATGTACAACCCAAAATTTTTTTCAACTTCTAAATGAATAAACAAATTAAAAATTCATTAGATCAAAAACCAGGTGATGCGGGGACTGCGGGCAGTCATAGTAGTGTTGGCGGTCAGCCAAGCAGAACTTCCCCATCACCATCGATAAAACCTAGACATTAAGTTTGAAATAAAGTCAAAATGTAAATGCCTTTACTACTTTTAATAAAACCGTCCACTATCAAATAGGAGGTTCAAAGTTATAAGATAATGCAAAGTCATTACTGTTTCGTTAAAGGGAATTTAATAAAACTAATTTTTAGTATACAAATAATTATTTTATTTTAAAAATGCAATTTATTACTTTTGATTTTTATTTTTATTCGGCAGGATATTTTAAAAAAATATTATAAAGATTTATTTTCCTTTTTTTAAAACCCATTGCATAGCATAGCATTGCATTGCATTGACAAGAGGTCAGTTTTCATCTGAATTTCTAAATCAAGTTTTTAAAAGGAAATAAACTGACTAAATCATGCTGCAACCAGTTACCATGTTTATCCTAATTTTACTGCTATTTAAAACGACGTTAGTTGTTTTTTTGAAGGAATTTAAATATTTTCTTTTATTATTTTTATTTTTTAATTTTTTTGAAAGTAACAAGAAATCATTATACTTAAAAATGTTTTTCACATCAAAACGTTCTCTCAAAAATATTTTTATTTTTATTTATTACACAATCAAATTAGTCGTTTAATTGGAAAAAATAAAAATTCTTTTTCCCTAGGACCAGACCAAAGCACAGCGCTGCCTTTTCAATTTTTGGTATTTCATTTCATAGCGTATGATTAATATTCGAACTCTTCAGTCATCGTTAGCAAAACGCAGGGCAAACAGTTTCGTGTTGACATTTTCCAAACCAAGTAATAATTTGAAATAAATCTGATTGATTTTCTTTAACTTAGGCGGTTGCAGTAATACTATGTAGTTTTAATTTTTAATTAATTACATAATCAATTAAAATAGAAAATAACGCATAATTTAAAAATGTCTGCATTGCTGGGACTTGTCATCCTCATCCTTTGTCTTTCACCTACCAACTATGTGAAAGCTTATACTGGAGACGACGGGTCCACCTGTAACATTGATGACTGCAAAAAACAAGCAAAGAAAGACAACTATGATGGTGATGTTGGCTGTATTTATCAAGAAAGTCAAGGCGTAAAATTCGATTACCAATGCAAAGCCTGTAACGTTTCAGCTGACGCAAAAAAAAATGGCTACCAGTATGAAAAAGGTTGTGAAGCTGAAGGCCTTAGTACAATGTAAGTCAATTTGTATCTCTTATGCGTATTTGCAAGACTTAAATTCCCTATCCAAATTTAAAAAAAAGTATTGGTAATACTATTAGGGTTGTTAATGTTAAAGTTATTTTGTTATAATTCCTTAAAATAAAATTATTTAGCCAGTACCCTCTTATAGTCAACATTTTAATTATTAATTAAAAACGTGTAAAAAACAATAACTAGTTTTTAAATTAAAAAAAAGTCGTGAAGAAAATAAATAGGGCTTTTTAAAAAAACTTACATATTATAATACTTTTTACTTTTTAAAGACACATACATACATAGAACTTTTTGCA
The DNA here is from genome assembly GCA_949802685.1 of Dicyrtomina minuta. NCBI lineage: Eukaryota > Metazoa > Arthropoda > Collembola > Symphypleona > Dicyrtomidae > Dicyrtomina > Dicyrtomina minuta. The sequence goes on along the minus strand of OX461808.1, from coordinate 12,181,671 downwards.
ATTTAAAAAAATAGTTGAAAATGACTTTTTACTTTTTGCACTCAAAAACAAATGTAAATAAAATAGTGTGCACTTTTATTCACAATCATAGAGTAGAGGATCATTCGATCAGTTTGCATTTTTTTAAAGCATGTAATTTAACTACTTAAATATTTTCAATTTCTATTTATTCTGCGGACAGTTTAATTTTAGTAATTGTCGGAGTCGCGTTGCTCGTTACCGTTGGGATTATTCTTGCACTCTGTTGCCTGGTACCTTCATGTCCTTTGGCTAAAATGAGAATAAATCAAGGACGGCAAGGAGGACGGGGAACAGGAGGTGGCCAGGGACGAGGGGGAGGAGCTACACCTTCCCGAAATGCTTCCAAAAATACCAGCAGAGCTAGTAAGCATTTTTTTGGCTTTTTAATTTTTTTTTTAAATAAACTATAAATAAACTGTTGAATTAGCTATATCGGTTTTTAACTTAACTGGTGTTAGTTTATGTAGATATTTAGCATTAACTCAAGAGATAACTTTAAGTATTTTAAAAATGCTTAAGTTAAATTTGCAGCAAATTAAACTATTAACAAATGTATTAGCTTCGTAAAACAATTAGCTGAAATAATTTAGTTAACATTAAATATTTATTTAACTGTTTTATTTTCGTATTTGAATTTGAAAGACAATATGTAGGAAAATGTCTCATTAAAATACTAGTGATTGTTCCCTGTTTTGTTTTATTAGATCTCAACTCTGGGGGAGGCAACAACAGGAGTAGGCCACCAACCAATAGAGCTAGTCCATCAGCCTCAAGACAGAGCCGCAAAATGTAAATACTATTGCACTACAATAATTTCAAAATTCTTGTTAATTATTGTATTTAAAAAGCACAATTATATTAGGCAGGGAACATAATGTCATAAAATTATAAAACAAAATCAAGAAATAAAAAACAAAATAAAACAGAACATTTTGAATTTTTTAAATATATCATTTTCACAAATTATTAAACTAGTACTAATTATTTATGCGATATAAAGTCGATACAAAAGTTTGAGATCTGTATAAAAATATTTAAGAACAATAGTTTAAAAATCCATTCTCAATTCTCAAAAATTTGACAGTTGAATAAATGGATGGAAGCAAATTAAACTAAGAAAATAAGGACTATGACTATTGACTATTAAAGTGGAGTTGGAAATTTTAGAAACCTCAACTTTCAAAAATTTGGATCTGTTTCAGTGTTCGCATTCCGCCGTCACTATGTTTACAAAATTTAGAAAATAAAAGTTGTTTAATAAAAAAAATAGGTAATTATTCAATAAGATTGTTTAACTCAATATAATAAAATTAATAATGATAAATATTTAATAAATTAGTCTTTAATTTATTATTTCAATTTCATTGATAAAAAATTATTTGTTTTATAATATTAATGCAAAAACAATATTAGTATTAAAACTTAATGTAATTTTGTATGTAAAAGAAATATTTTATTTAAATAAAATTATTACTTTTAGTTGTTTAGAATTATTATTGTACAAAACGGAGATTAATAAAATTTTTAAATTTCCCTGCACTGCACTGCACTGCTCTAAAAAACTACAGACAGCAGTGTATTACATATTATCGGAAGTCGGCACAATGAAGCACTCATTTAAACTGTGTAAGAAGATGGAATTTTGATTAATGTTTTTAGTTCCTTACCAATTTGCTTTTCTATAAACTTAAAAGTGTAGTTAATTTGCACTTAGCAGTGTAGGAAATTCTAAAATTAATCAACTTTATTCCATTTCTTTTTTTTACATTTTTTTGACAACATTTAGAATACGTCAGATTTGTATACAAAGCATAACAATGACTATACATTTCACAATACTAGCATTTTCAAGCTAAATGTTTCAAAATTCTATAACTCCGTGTAGTTTAGTTTCCGAAATTTTCGTATTAAACTACACAATATACAATTAACTACAAGCTTAAGAAAGACTGTCATACAAAACTATAAACTTTAAAATGCTGCCTTTGTTTTCGTTCGGCCTTGTCCTACTTTTTTTAATTGTGAAAGTTGAGTGTAATAATCAAATCAACTTTAATGAAACTTTCATTTTGACGCATTCCCCAAAATGTAAAGTTGCTTCTGATTGCAAGACAAGTAATTCAGGTTGTGCAAGTGGAAATTTCAAAGGTGTAGATCTTAGTATCTGTTTTTCCTGTGACGAAGCGAAACAAGTTAAAAGCTACGGTTTAACTATTGATGGTTGTACTGGCTCTACTGGCTCCTCTGATGGCTCAAGTGCCTTGTGAGACATTTAATTATTATTTTTTATAAATTTATGTACTACATTAATTTTGTTTCTTATTGTAACTTAAATGACAAAAATGTTTTCAATCTGTTTAATGTTGGTAGACCAATTGTGGCCGTAGTCATCTGTGTCATTTTGCTGGTTGTTGCTGGGATTGCACTAGCTCTTTGTTTTCTTAAACCAAATTGCGCCCTGTATAAATGGAATCTGAAACGAAAGAATGCAGGAGGTCAAGGTCAAGGTGATTTGCAAGAAGTTGCAGCTGACCAATCTGGCGATAATATTTCTAGCAAAACTAGTAAGCCTACTTTGTTTATTGTTTTTAGTCAACTTCCTGCTATATCTAATTTTGTTTATCAAATTTCGAATAAAATCAAATAGTTATAACTACAAATACTTATGTGGAGGTTTTTAAATTTAAAGTAAAATTATTTGTAGATAGATAAATGTGTTAGTCATTTCCATTTTCATATCGTCTGTGAAGAACCAAAATGGCCCATATCGAATTTAATCTAGAATCAAATCGAGCTATGTCACAATTAAACTAAAATAAAAAACATGCGTAAAATGTTAATTTAGAGTCTTTTGATAATGGTGTAAATGTTCTATTAACACGTTTTTAAAAAGTGTATAGTTTTCAATTTACATGTTTTTAAAAAGTGTGAGATGTTATTTTGACATAGTTTTCAAAAGTAGGAAACGTTCTGTTTACATGCTTTTAAAAAGTGTAAAATGTTCTATTTACATGTTTTTAAAAAGTGTAAAATGTTCTATTTACATGTTTTTAAAAAGTGTAAAATGTTCTATTTACATGTTTTTAAAAAGTGTAAAATGTTCTATTTACATGTTTTTAAAAAGTGTAAAATGTTCTATTTACATGTTTTTAAAAAGTGTGAAATTTTCTTTTCACATGCTTTTGAAAAGTGCGAATTATCCTCATACTCTATTATTTTAAATGCTTTCAAGACATGTTTTAATATATTTGTAGATAGTCGATATTGTTTTTAGCTACAAATGGATATGATTCCTTTGTCAATTTGGTTTAGTTCTTCACAGACAATACGATTAATTTATTATATTATTAAATTCCCATGATTAATAAAATAAGCTTTAGCATTTTCTAAACGTTTTGGAAAATTATATTTATAAAAATTTAAACCAACCTTATTAATTTTGAATGGTTATATATTTTTATTCAAAATTTATTTTAATAGACGAGGTACCGAAACCTGTGGGAAGTGACACTAAGGGTGCTGGTGAAAGAATTGCTGCAGGCGCAGGCCCGAGGCGACCTAAAAAAGCCGGAACGGGACGACCAAATCGAGCCGCTGCTGTTTCGGCATCGGCATCGGCTTTACCTGCCCCTGCCGCTGACGACGCTCCTCCCTCTGGAAATAACAGCAAAACTAAAACTAGTAATTTAGGGATATTTTCACTTCAATTTACTCTTGAAATTTGTAAATCCTTCTGCAAGCTTAAAATGAACTACAAAAATTTTGAAACTGTTAAAAATATAATAATAAAATTGTAATATTATATTTTCTAATTTCACTAGATCAAAAGCCAAAAGGTGCAGGGAGTCGAAGTGGTGTTGGTGGACGGCCAAAAGCAAAAGCAAAACCTAGCCCAAAACAATAAACATAGACATTATCTATTTAAATAAAGCCCAGTAAATTCTTGTGTTATTAATCATCAATGTCTAAAAATAATTTAATGATAATCAAAAAGAATATGAAGAAGCAATATTTCTAATTTTACAATAAAAAAACTAATTTAAAAAACAACTTTATGCTACTGCCACTTGTAACGTAATAAATTCGGATAAAAGGCAGCTAATAGTTTTTATGAAAAAAAATTCACTTGTAGTAATTATATTATTGGTAATTAGGTTCAAAAAATATTTCAAATAAACATTTTGCAATTTTAAGAAACATGTGTATAACGTATTTGTTTAATATTTAAAAAACGTATAACAACATACATTTTGCACGTTAAAATAATATTGGGATACAATATTTTGAACTGTGTAAAATCAAAAAGTGTCATCTAATCAAATTATTTTCAAGCAAATTGATGACCATGGCCTCCCTAATGATGTTTCCATGCTTCCGTGTTAACGTGCATTTTTCAAAATTGAAAAACTATTTTTTTTTAAGTTTTTAAAGTCCACTTATAATTTATTAAAATATATTTTGGACTGTTTTTGTTATTATTATTTTTTATTTTTGTAATAAAACAAAAATTATTTAATTAAAAAATAATTAATTAATAAACTTATTGTTTTCTAAATTAAGTAAAGTATTTTTATTTAAAATTAGGAAACAAAAAATGCAATATTTTTTCAAAACCGCCTACAGTAATTTTAGTTTAGTAGTAGTTTTATCGATTGACGCCGTTTTAATCAGAACCTTTTGATTTGATAAGAAATTTTAGATTAATTATTATTACTATTAAAATTTTGAGACGCTTGAACTTTCGTTGTTTAAGTGAAGTTCAAGTACCTTTATTGTAGTTGTAAGTAATGAAGCTGTGTAAAATAGTGAAATTATATTTTCCAAGGCCCTTGCCTTCTTAACACAACACTTTAGAGGCCTGTAGACTAAAAGCCAAATTTAGGTATAACTTTTAATTTAACTGGCGGAGAGGGATCTGTTTTTAAAATTTTGAGTTTGCACTTTTTATTTAAGGATGAGAGTCAACATGAGTAAACATTTCCTTATCGGACTGGTTCTACTTTTGTCCACTGTCCAAAATTATGGTGAGGGAGCCAAGGGAAAGGGCGGCAAGGGTAGGATTTTGAATTTAGCCGATGTAATAGAATGGTTACAACAACTACAAATACCAGATATTGGAGGTATTGAGGATTTAAAATATTGCACCTCTGCAAACCCTTCACTGTGTCCAAGTGAAAGTGGTTGCATAGTCTCGAATGTTCCTGGCCAACCGTTAGTGCAATTTGGTCCATTTGGCGTTTGCATAGGTTGTGATCTCGCAGCGCAATATTTAGGCCCAGCTTGGGTTGTTAAGGGTTGTAACTCTAGTGCAGTCACAAGCTCGTCAACAACAGACACAACTCCAACCCCAGGCCCACCAGTACCAGGCCCAACCACAGACACAACTACTGGACCAGAGCCAAACATTACGACACATCCAACGCAGGAGACAACGCAGGGATCGACGGGTCTACCACATGATGTTATCCTATGCAACGAAGCTTCGGAATGCACACGCGAATTAGGACCTGACGCGGACTGTGCCACGATTAATTTTAACATTAAACAGACAAAGAGCGCGAGACTTGGAAGTGTACAAGTTTGTCTATACTGTAACGAGACGGGTGATGTTTCTGCCACACAAGGAGTTACTACTGTAAATATGGATAGTTGCACTTCTAAGACATCAGGGACAGGGACTAAATACCATGTAAGACATTTACCTAATGAAAAATTATATTTTAAAAAATAATAAAATTAAAATCAATACTGCCGTGATTGAATTTCAATCTAAGTACAATTTAAAACAATGAAAAATTTATTAATACTACAATTAAAACGTTTTATGAACATAACAATTAGAAGTAATTTTAATGTTAGTTACATTTTTTGAAGGGTACACCTAAAAACCCATCTGATCCCAACTGAACCCAACTGATCTGATTTGCCAAAATAGCCCCAAAATCGTTAGTTCAGTTCGACGAGATCTGTTTTCAGATTTTTCTTACTAAAAACCCAACTGCCCAACTGATGTGCATTATTATGCTCACGTTCTGTGGCAAACTATTTCACATGACTGAACTGAACCCAACTGAAACCCAACTGAAACCCATCTGAAACCCAACTGAAACCCAACTGAAACCCAACTGAAACCCATCTGAAACCCAACTGATACTTTACACTGTAGCTTGCAGTTCAGTTTAGTCAGGTCTGTGTTGTAAGGTTACGTTCATGCAATCATGCAACTAAGGATCATCTGAAGTGCTGATTCACTGCATTATAATGATCGGGGTAGGGTCTGCTCATAAATGAAAAATGAACTTAATTTTAATATTTTTAATAATGTATGTGTATAATGTATAAACAAATCAGTGGCGAATCCAGGATTTAGCCATAGGGGAGCTAACAATGTTAAGCGGCAATCTTAGTGAATGGCCGCTACTATCTCCACTATTTTAAAAATTTCCTTCAAGGGGAAAGGGGGGGGGGGAGAATTTTGCCCCATCTGGATCCGCAATTAAAGCACATAATCTTGCTCAAGGTATTACACACATTAAAAAATTACGAAATAACTCATGTAATCCTAGCACTCAAGAAACAATAGGAAACGTAGGCAGATTCCAAACTCTCTGGGAGATTTGGGAGGATGGGAGGAAGTAAACTATATGTGATTTTGATGGCAGGGAGTTTTGGGAAAACTGTTTCTCAAAATAATCACGTCTGGGAGATTTCAAAACTCTGTGAATTCTCAGCAGTAAGTAATGGGAGAGTTGGGAACTTTAAAATTTAAAAACGGCAAACAAAGATATAAAGTTGAAGTTTTTAATATTGGTTGAAAATTAAAACAAAGTCAAGATATTTTTTACAGTTGCGAGAATCAAAAGATAAATAATGTAGGTAGCTACTTATGTTGATTGTTTAAAATAGTATGTTATGGTGGTTTGCTTTGGATTAGTTTGGTTGGGACTTAAATGTAGGCGTAAGTTATGGAGATTTAAAATACAGTTTCATTAGTGTTACCCGTGCTAAAAAGAATTGCTGTTTCTGCAACATTTCTGACATCTCAGAAGAAAGCTGATGGACTGATGAACTACTGATTGTAGTTTCGAGCAGTGAACAGTCACCAGTTATGCTGTATAATCTATAAATAACATGACCTACTTAAATAGGTACTTGAATATGGTGCAAAATCTGTCCCTTAAAACAGATTATCTCTTATATCGAATACCTTATAACCGGAAAATTATAGCATTGCTAGCATAGCCGGCCAATGAAATGGTCTGTTGTTAGATGCTGAGCTTAAGCATCTATAAGAATGGTTCTGTCCGTCCGTCTGCCTGTCGATATTTTTGTTGTCGTGCTCCACAGGTCACAGCTTTTAACTTACATTTTTGAAATAAATTTTAAATGATTTTAAATGCGATGGAAAATATCTCCACTATTTTAAAAAATTCCTTTAAGGGGAAAGGGGGGGGGGAGAATTTTGCCCCATCTGGATCCGCAATTAAAGCACATAATCTTGCTTAAGGTATTACACACATTAAAAAATTACGAAATTACTCATGTAATCCTAGCACTCAAGAAACAATAGGAAACGTAGGCAGATTCCAAACTCTCTGGGAGATTTGGGAGGATGGGAGGAAGTAAACTATATGTGATTTTGATGGCAGGGAGTTTTGGGAAAACTGTTTCTCAAAATAATCACGTCTGGGAGATTTCAAAACTCTGCGAATTCCCAGCAGTGAGTATTGGGAGTTGTGGGAACTTAAAAATTAAAAAATGGCAAACTTGTGTTATTAGTTTGCAAAATAAGTCGCAAAAGTACTACTCACTTTGATAAAAATTAAGACAGACGCTGTAGATTGCCACATAGGGAAAATTTCAATAAATTGCGGCAAAATTATATGTTGGGGCCAGTTATTTAAAACATACCAAAATTCTTCATAATTTTTGTGAGAAATAGATACATATGAATGAACTTTTGTGCAAATGAAAACAATTGATATTACCGTTTGCGAGCAAAAAAATGATATATGAAAATTTTTATCATGTCTTTAATGGCGAAACATGGTTTTTTCATGTTGATTGCAGAACGGCCGTTTTCAATATACAGGTGTAATGTAAGATTTATTTTACTTAAAATTGAATACGCTTTCACCCTGAAATGCGAACAAAGGTTAAATTTTGCAAAATATGGCACGCGCGGAATTTTAAAAATCTGCATTTAAAAAAAAATGAATTTTTAAATTTCGTCTTAAATCCTAGCCACGCTGTAGCTCGTACAAATCACGTCCGATTTTCAAAAAACTTAAAGTTGTTTAATGACTAGAACAATTTCTAAACAGTCATTTCTTGATTTTTGGAACTTCGAAAAAAATATATTTTAAAATGTATAAGTATATGGTATTTCGTTAAATTTTATACATTTGGAATTTCAATCATTTTACTTAAACATACCATTTTTTGTATTTTCAAAACCCCAGAAGTAACTGTTTAGATATTGAGTGAACGGAATTTGTACGAGCTACAGCGTGGCAAAGATTTAGGACAAAATTTAAAAAATCAATTTCTTTAAATGCAGATTTTTGAAATTCCGCGCGCGCCATATTTTGGATAATTTTACCTTCGCTCGCATTTCAGGGTGAAAGCGTATTCAATTTTGAGTAGAATAAATCTTAAATTAGACCTGTATATTGAAAACGGCCGTTCTGCAATCAATATAAAAAAATCCGGCGCTTCGCGCCGGATTTGTCCACCGTGGGCCCGAAGTAGATGCTGAGCTTACAGCAAGTTGATATCATCATTGAAAAAAATGCTTTTGTAGTACGGTTAACAAAGTCCTAACTTAACGTTAAGCAGTTACCGCTAGTAAAAACGGGCTGAGTGCGAGCTATGTTGGCACCAGTGGGCTAAGTAAAAGCTCTGCTGCTACAAGCGAGATTGAATTAAATAGGACACCTAGTTTACGTACCTACCTACCTACGTTCAAAACCAAGTGTGTATATCAATGGAATGACGTTCTGCACACCCATTTTTAACAGCATTCAATTTAGGCAATGCGTAAGTAGTTGTCTGTTATTTTAAGCATATTTGTTTGCATAATTCATAACCTAATGACATAGGGGATCTTTATAATGGTAGTAGGTATATAACCTCAGTAATGGACGATATCTGTATGGGTATTATTAGGATCTCATGTGAAATATATCAGAGTACCTAATTCTTGAACGAATGAAAAATAGGGTCTCTAAAGTGGTAATTTTTAAATAACGTCATTTATGCACGATTCCCGTATGCGTATTAGTAGGATCCCATGTTAAATATATTTGATTTCTCAATTCAAAACTAATTATAAAAGAGATATCTAAAGTGGTATTGTTTGAATGACGTCATGCAGTGACGATCCCTGTTAATTCCTAAACTAGTGACAAAAGGAATCTCTAAAGTAGCTGTTTTTAAATAACGTCATTTATGGACGATCCCCGTTTGCATATTAGTAAGATCCCGTGTTAAATATTTTTGATTGCTCAATTCCTAAAATAATAATAAAAGGGATCGCTAAAGTGGTAATGTTTGAATGACGTCATGTAGGGATGATCCCTGTATGCATACTAGTAAGATCCCATGGTAAATATATTTCATTACTAAATTCCTAAACTAATGACAAAGGGGATCTCTAAAATGGTAATGTTTCAATGACGTCATGTAGGGACGATACCCGTATGCATAATAGTAAGATCCCATGTTAAATATGTCCAATTACCTAATTCCTAAACTAATTACAAAGGGGATCTCTAAAATGGTAATGTTTGAATAACGTCATGTATGGACGATCCCTGTATGCATATTAGTAAGATCCCATGTGAGTGGCTTGTTTTAATTTACCCACCCTCAACTTGAATGACGTTATTTGTGTCTGGCCCCTTAGCGACGTTTTCCTTGTCTACCACATACGTACCTAGAAATGGAGGTAATTTTGAATGCAAATGTAATTTAAACGGCTGGTTTTTCTTTGAGAGAAAAAAAAATGAGAAAATATTGAAAGTTGCTCCAGTTAACTGCAAACTGTGCAAAACCTATTCATGCGATCTTGCCAGAAACTATACAGCACTGCGCGGGCGCTTTCTAAGCGATTAAAAGTTATTCAATGAATATAAAGTCAAAACTGTGACCTGTAGCGCACGACACACAGACATTCGGACAGACGGACCGAGAGACAGACGGACGGACAAAACCATTACAATGGATGCTTATGAGCTGAACCTCAGCATCTAAAAACCACGTTTTGCCATTAAAGCCATGGTAAAAATTTTTACATATCATTTTTTGGCGCGCAAACGGTCATATCAATTGTTCTAAAAATTTGCAAGGAAGTTTATTTATATGTATCTATTTTTCACAAACATTATGAAGAATTTTATTATGATTCAAATAACTGGCCCTAACATATAATTTTGCCGCAATTCATTGATATTTTCCTTATGTGCAGAGCTCGTATCCTAGCTCGTTTTCACTGGCGCTAACGATTAAACGAACTCGCAGTAAGTTCAGAATCTACTTTGGGCCCCCGGTCTACAAATTCGGCTCAAAGTTCCGGAGTTGTTAGAACCTCATGCTAAATTATGCTTTTTAGATGCTGAGCTTGAGCATCCAATTAAATGGTCATTTCCGTCTGTCTGTCCGTCTGTTTGCCCCACTCCACAGGCAGGAGAGGACAATCGGTCACTTTGTTTTGCCAAAAAACTTGTAAATGGTATTCACTAATTTAAAAAAAACTACCTCTTTGTGAGCCAAAACGGAGCCTGGAAAAAACGTGCCGTTTACTTTTGTTTGTTTTTTCTCCCCTCTCTGAACGATCGGTCTCAGAGGGAGTCGGAGGCAAAATTTCTACTTATTTCCCTTACAAGAGAGCTGACTTCTCAGATACTAAAAGTAATTTGTACCCACCAATAAATAATGTTGTAGCCGTTAGCAAAGCATGTCAGCATATACAATACAAATGATAAAATAAAATAACATTACTTGTACTAGTATGAACGAAATCAACACCAAAACTGAATTACTAATTACAAATCAAACATTTTGATTTATTTAATTTTACTATAGATCTCATATCATATATGTAATTTAAATTATTTAATCTGTGTTTATCATCAGTTTCACTACAACTAATCTACAGTTAATGTAGTGTAGTAGCCGTTAATGCTGTTGCTGTGTGACATCACCGTATGTATGCCGTATGCTGTATATACCTAATACACAGTACACTTTTCCATTATTTTTTTATTAGCTAGGCTAAGAGTTTAAACAATTTCAATAATTTGATTAGTATGTTGCTATTAAAAAACCATTAATATTATGTTTAGATAATTTAAGTGATATTTTATATGCTTTATACTATTTATTTGTCTAGATTAACCTAGATGTTTGTTAAATTTTAAATTCTCGTAATTTTTAATTGCATTAGCGAAATAAATGCTTTAAAATAATTTCCAAGTAATTTAAATAATGAAAAATATATGCTGCTGATAGTGCTTAATTTATCAGACCATAACTATGTGCATACATTTTGATAAGAAAATGTGTAAAATTTATAAATATCACATAAATTCAAATCAGATGTGTAACGTAACTCTTGAGTAACTTTAATTTTTATTACAATTATTTTGTTGCATTACCCCAGGCACACAGACATTAGAATTAATTATTAGAATTATAACAATCAGTGCACTAACTAATGCGTTGTGCGACCTGCAATGCATATGCATACGACGTACATATCCTACGGTTTGGATTTCCGTTTTATGTATTTTAAATAATTTTTTGGAAGACAGTTCTGAGTCCAAACTGAGTCTAAAGAGGCAGAGGGTCACTTTTAAACGCTTTGTACTCAATACCTCACGACGGAAACGAAAAAATTATGAGCTTATTTTGAGATCTTATGGCTTGCGGCCTGTTGCGGCAGGAAGGAAAATGAATTAGACAGGGTAGAGCCCACAATTTTTTGGTTTTGGCGACCGGGATGCCAGTCGTGAACGAAAATAGCCCATCACTTACACAAGTGAAACCGTTTATTCCATTGTATTAAAACTGTTTTTAAACAATCACAAATGCGAGCAGGCAGGAACTGTTTTGTTTTAAGTAAAAATATACACGATATTACGTATGACCAACGCCGTCTACGCACCTTAATTAAAACTTCCTTTTAGAATGGTGAAGTTACATACTATACAATATATTCAGCCCTACCGGGGGTTTGTTTGATAAGTGATGAACTGCGAGCCTCCGGAGGGTTCTTTGAAAGTGATGGACGGCCAACCTCCAGGGGTTACTTTTTAAATGCTGAGCTTAGGCATCTTATAATATTATCATATTCGTCTGTTTGTTCGTCTGTTTGTCTATTGACCGTACACTAAAGGTCACAGTTTTCAAGCGATGATCCTTAAAATTCTTTTAAACGATCATAAATGCGGGCCGACAGGTCTGTACTATTTTTTTAATTTGATTGGACTAGCTATTTCTTCAACATTAACAGTTAACTGAACCCATGTCAAACCTCATGGGCCTGGCAACTGTGCTATTAAACTTTTATACGCAAAATATGATTCATATGATTTAGTTCTTTTCCAAGATCGTATTAAGGCACTGCTATAAACATTTTGATAGTTAAATATATAAATGTGGTCCAAGAAGGCCCCAGGAGTATAGGATAGAGGAGGGCTGGTTCCAATATAAAACTCACAACCACATTGATTTATTGACAAAAAAAGCTTTTATATAATGTAAAAAGGAACTGTTTTAACAAATCCGCTTTTAAAAACAGCAACTGTTATAATTATTTAGCGTAACTTATTTAGTTTAGTTACACAAAAATAAATATACACGCAAAACATTTGGCAGTTCTTCAATTTTTTCTTGCATTTTTGGTCCTTAAAAGTTTAGGATGATATCAGGACACGACGACGCTTAATCAAAAATAACATCATTGTTTCAAAGAAACAATTACAGAAAACATCGAAATAAAAATTTTTTGTGCAATAAAACCATTTTAATAAGACACGTAAATACATCTAGTATTTATAAACTAACAGCTGCAATTATTAGTTTATTAGGAGTGTTTTTCGTATTTTACAATTTTTCGTTTGATACAATTTAAGCTTGATAGAGTTGTCCATGACTCAAACTTTAACGTTTGTTACTTTATGGTAGTGTTTGCCCAGGAATTTGTTTAATCATTTAAAATTTTACATTCAGAAAAATTTAATTATAAATAATAAATTTATTAAATAAATTTAATAATTTTTGAAAAATAACATTTTTATTAGTATTATTGTAATTAATTGACAAATTAATTCAACTTTCAGTTTGCTCTTAAAGTCTTGAGACGTCAAAAGCTTTGGTATTTTCTAATTTTTAAATTTACCATACTCAAACCCTGTCTCTTTCCGTCACGAACACAATACTAGCTTCAATAATAACTCTATAAAACAAGCGTATTAGTTTAAATGTTATAGCATGAAAAAACTGAAAAACACCTTATTTGTAAACTCATGTAAATGGTGCCTGGTGCTCCGCGCCGTAGTTAGTTTCTATAAAATAAATTATTTCACGCTTCAAATGGCAATTGCAGTTTTAAATATGAATTTGCGGATGTTGTGCTCACAGGTATTTACATTATTAACTGTTTGTGTTATTAAATGCAACTATGCACTGTTTTGTCGCAACGACTCGTGTTTAGTCAGCAACTTAATCATTACATAAGTACTTGAACCTTTATGCAAAGGGTATCAAACCCAGAGTACTAAGCACCTTTATTCTTCAATGTCTCAAACCCTTGCTTTGCATAAGGTTTGAGAGATTGAATTAGAAGGAGCCCATGACTTGTCATCGTGTTCACCAAAAATAGAGCAAATGCTGTCCGTCATTTTCGCTTTGCTTTAAAAATCCTATGTCGAAGATATATGTCAACCTAATTTTTAAACCTATGACAGTGGGGGTCCCCAAAAATAGTGAAATTTGTATGACGCCATTTATGAACGATCGTTGCAAGCATATGTAATAGTAAAATCCTATGTTAAGAATATATGTCAACCTAATTTTGGAACTGATGGCAGTGGGGGTCACTAAAATAGTAAAATTTATCTAACGTCATTTAGAGACGATCCCTGCAAGCATACTAGTAAAATCCTATGTTAGGGATAAATGTCAACCTTATTTCTAAGCTAATGACAGCGAGGGTCCCAAAAAGGTTAAAACTTGTTTGACGTAATTTATGAACGATCCCTTTTCTATAGTATGTACATTTTAAGTTTTCTATGGTTCGAATATCTACTAAATGTCAGGTATATGGAACGTGCGGCGCATGTACCTACCTACATAACTTCATTGGCAAGTATTGAAATGATGGTAAGTCGTGCCAGACACCCGTTTTTCTTAGAATTCATTTTATTGCTCAAAAGTTGGTCCATTAAATCGGTAATTGTGTAAAACTGGTAAATCCGTTTACTTCTAAAATTATTAGAGTTCTTTTCCATCGCATTTACAATTTAAAATGTATTTCAAAAATGTAAGTTAAAAGCTGTGACCTGTGGAGCACGACAAAAAAAATATCGACAGGCAGACGGACGGACAGAACCATTCTTATAGATGCTTAAGCTCAGCATCTAACAACAGACCATTTCATTGGCCGGCTATGCTAGCAATGCTATAATTTTCCGGTTATAAGGTATTCGATATAAGAGATAATCTGTTTTAAGGGACAGATTTTGCACCATATTCAAGTACCTATTTAAGTAGGTCATGTTATTTATAGATTATACAGCATAACTGGTGACTGTTCACTGCTCGAAACTACAATCAGTAGTTCATCAGTCCATCAGCTTTCTTCTGAGATGTCAGAAATGTTGCAGAAACAGCAATTCTTTTTAGCACGGGTAACACTAATGAAACTGTATTTTAAATCTCCATAACTTACGCCTACATTTAAGTCCCAACCAAACTAATCCAAAGCAAACCACCATAACATACTATTTTAAACAATCAACATAAGTAGCTACCTACATTATTTATCTTTTGATTCTCGCAACTGTAAAAAATATCTTGACTTTGTTTTAATTTTCAACCAATATTAAAAACTTCAACTTTATATCTTTGTTTGCCGTTTTTAAATTTTAAAGTTCCCAACTCTCCCATTACTTACTGCTGAGAATTCACAGAGTTTTGAAATCTCCCAGACGTGATTATTTTGAGAAACAGTTTTCCCAAAACTCCCTGCCATCAAAATCACATATAGTTTACTTCCTCCCATCCTCCCAAATCTCCCAGAGAGTTTGGAATCTGCCTACGTTTCCTATTGTTTCTTGAGTGCTAGGATTACATGAGTTATTTCGTAATTTTTAAATGTGTGTAATACTTTGAGCAAGATTATGTGCTTTAATTGCGGATCCAGATGGGGCAAAATTATCCCCCCCCCTTTCCCCTTGAAGGAAATTTTTAAAATAGTGGAGATAGTAGCGGCCATTCACTAAGATTGCCGCTTAACATTGTTAGCTCCCCTATGGCTAAATCCTGGATTCGCCATTGATTTGTTTATACATTATACACATACATTATTAAAAATATTAAAATTAAGTTCATTTTTCATTTATGAGCAGACCCTACCCCGATCATTATAATGCAGTGAATCAGCACTTCAGATGTTCCTTAGTTGCATGATTGCATGAACGTAACCTTACAACACAGACCTGACTAAACTGAACTGCAAGCTACACTGTAAAGTATCAGTTGGGTTTCAGATGGGTTTCAGTTGGGTTTCAGTTGGGTTTCAGTTGGGTTTCAGATGGGTTTCAGTTGGGTTTCAGTTGGGTTCAGTTCAGTCATGTGAAATAGTTTGCCACAGAACGTGAGCATAATAATGCACATCAGTTGGGCAGTTGGGTTTTTAGTAAGAAAAATTTGAAAACAGATCTCGTCGAACTGAACTAACGATTTTGGGGCTATTTTGGCAAATCAGATCAGTTGGGTTCAGTTGGGATCAGATGGGTTTTTAGGTGTACCCTTTTTTGAATTAAATTTCTCGTAATATTTCAATGTTTGTGCAAGGTAGGCGTTTTTTTGTAATCAAAACATTTTACATTTTTTTTGAACACACCGGACAGAGTCACATACTTGTTGTTTCGTTGCTAGTGCTGGGATTGTTCTTGCACTCTACTTTTTCATATCGTCCTACCTTTTTTGCAGTGGAAAGCAAAGCCAAAGGCAACACTACATAGTGAATGGTCAAGGTAAAACGTGTAAAAAGTTAAAAAGGTGCGGGGTAATGGTCTTTGTATTTATCCTAAAGTTAATTATTTGCAAGGCCGGATAAAGTGGCAAGCGCAGGGAGCCCCCGCTGCCTTAATTTTCAAAAAAAAATGTAGATATGGAATATTTTGCAGTTTTCAAAAATATGTAAAATAAATTGTATTACACATTTCAAGATTTCAAAAACTTCAAAATAATAAATTTTTCACATTTTTTAAAACATTTAAATAGAACATTTTGCACTTTTCTCAAAACATGTAAATAAAACATTTTGCACTTTTCTTAAAACATTTAAATAGAAAATTTTGCACTTTTCTCAAAACATGTAAAAAAAACATTTTGCACTTTTCTCAAAACATGTAAATAGAACATTTTGCACTTTTCTCAAAACACGTTAAAAGAACATTTTGCACTTTTCTCAAAACATGTAAATAGAACATTTTGCACTTTTCTTAAAACATTTAAATAGAAAATTTTGCACTTTTCTCAAAACATGTAAATAGAACATTTTGCACTTTTCTCAAAACACGTTAAAAGAACATTTTGCACTTTTCTCAAAACATGTAAATAGAACATTTTGCACTTTTCTTAAAACATTTAAATAGAACATTTTCCACTTTTCTCAAAACATGTAAATAGAACATTTTGCACTTTTATCAAAACATGTAAATAGAACATTTTGCACTTTTCTTAAAACATTTAAATAGAAAATTTTGCACTTTTCTCAAAGCACGTAAAAAGAACATTTTCCACTTTTCTCAAAACATGTAAATAGAACATTTTGCACTTTTCTCAAAACATGTAAATAGAACATTTTGCACTTTTCTCAAAACATGTAAATAGAATATTTTGAACTTTTCTAAATCAAGTAAAAACAAAATTTTTAACTTTTTTAAAACATGTAAAAAATAATTGCTACATTTAACTTCACTAAAAAAATCATCAATAAAATTGAAATCGTAGTTTTTGTATGGAAACAAATTCCTGCCCAAAATCGAATCCTTCGTCCGGCCCTGATTATTTGCTTATCATTTTTATTTTTACTTAGGGTAACTTTTTATAATTAATTTTAAACAAATAGGTAGTATATTAAATGTTCTAATGTTTTTGATCGTAATTTTTAAGAAATTATCACCTATATTTTACCTATCATTTTAATTCCACTTTATTTTATGTTATAAATTTACTGCAAGTAATGTGTAGTTTAAATAAAGCAAGAACATAAAGTAAGCTAATAATAATTGTATTTGGTTTGACATTTTAAAAGGAGGTGCAGAGGTTTCACGTGGGAGAGAATTTTCATCAACCCAGCTTCTAAACCGAGCCTCAAACAAATGTAATTATTAAAAACTTAGATTGGAGTATAATCTAAAATCAAATTGATGTGCAGTGTATTTATTATTATGTCTTGAACATTTTAAAATCCAGGGCGTAACAAACAAAAATTATTAAAATAAGTTTATACTAGAATGAACCATTGAACCGCCAAAATAAATTAATCGCAGAGTACGTTTTTATATCCTACGGTAACTTAATTCATGTTTGTATTAAAATTAAATATTTTAAAGATAGAATTAAAATACATATGTAAATGAAAATTAATTATAACAATTAAATTATGAAACTGTAAAACAGGCTTTGTAGCATGAGGCAGCAATGCTCTGCCCTAAATAGTAAAAATTAAATAATATTGCTATAACTATAACTATATAATTTGTTTATACGCCGTTTCCATGTTTCTGTTTTAATGCGCATTTTTCAGTATTCAATATTTTGATAATAGTATTAATTTACTATAATATTATTAAATTAATAATTACATTTTTATTTTTGATATTTTACTAAAGCAGTATTTTTTTATTTTTATTTTAACAATAATATTTTCCTAGTAATAAAATAAAACGAAAACTACGTTTGTGAAGAACAAGGACGATTCAAAATTTCCAGGACGACAATTTGGCAAAATCGCAATTACCCGACTCCCCTTACAGAACTTCTCCAAAATTATATGCAACACACACCTACACTAGACTAAGCTAATTCCGTTGAGACCTAAGTGTCACAGCTCAAGGGGCCCGAGTACTTGAGCTATACGTCTCCACACGCACAGCATAGGCAAGCTCCAATTCCACAGACTCCCCTTACAGAACTTTTCCAGAATTATATGCAACACACACCTACACTAGACTAAGCTAATTCCGTTGAGACCTAAGTGTCACGGCTCAAGGGGCCCAAATACTTGAGCTATACGTCTCCACACGCACAGCATATGCAAGCTCCAATTCCACAGACTCCCCTTACAGAACTTCTCCAAAATTATATGCAACACACACCTACACTAGACTAAGCTAATTCCGTTGAGACCTAAGTGTTACAGCTCAAGGGGCCCGAGTACTTGAGCTATACGTCTCCACACGCACAGCATAGGCAAGCTCCAATTCCACAGACTCCCCTTACAGAACTTCTCCAAAATTATATGCAACACACACCTACACTAGACTAAGCTAATTCCGTTGAGACCTAAGTGTCACGGCTCAAGGGGCCCGAGTACTTGAGCTATACGTCTCCACACGCACAGCATAGGCAAGCTCCAATTCCACAGACTCCCCTTACAGAACTTCTTCAGAATTATATGCAACACACACCTACACTAGACTAAGCTAATTCCGTTGAGACCTAAGTGTCACAGCTCAAGGGGCCCGAGTACTTGAGCTATACGTCTCCACACGCACAGCATAGGCAAGCTCCAATTCCACAGACTGCCCTTACAGAACTTCTCCAAAATTATATGCAACACACACCTACACTAGACTAAGCTAATTCCGTTGAGACCTAAGTGTCACAGCTCAAGGGGCCCGAGTACTTGAGCTATACGTCTCCACACGCACAGCATAGGCAAGCTCCAATTCCACAGACTCCCCTTACAGAACTTCTCCAAAATCATATGCAACACACACCTACACTAGACTAAGCTAATTCCGTTGAGACCTAAGTGTCACAGCTCAAGGGGCCCGAGTACTTGAGCTATACGTCTCCACACGCACAGCATAGGCAAGCTCCAATTCCACAGACTCCCCTTACAGAACTTCTCCAAAATTATATGCAACACACACCTACACTTGACTAAGCTAATTCCTTTGAGACCTAAGTGTCACGGCTCAAGGGGCCCGAGTACTTGAGCTATACGTCCCCACACGCACAGCATAGGCAAGCTCCAATTCCACAGACTCCCCTTACAGAACTTCTCCAAAATTATATGCAACACACACCTACACTAGACTAAGCTAATTCCGTTGAGACCTAAGTGTCACAGCTCAAGGGGCCCGAGTACTTGAGCTATACGTCTCCACACGCACAGCATAGGCAAGCTCCAATTCCACAGACTCCCCTTACAGAACTTCTCCAGAATTATATGCAACATACACCTACCTTAGACTAAGCTAATTCCGTTGAGACCTAAGTGTCACGGCTCAAAAGACCCAAATACTTGAGCTATACGTCTCCACACGCACAGCATATGCAAGCTCCAATTCCACAGACTTCCCTTACAGAACTTCTCTAAAATTATATGCAACACACACCTACACTAGACTAAGCTAATTCCTCTGAGACCTAAGTGTCACAGCTCAAGGGGCCCGAGTACTTGAGCTATACGTCTCCACACGCACAGCATAGGCAAGCTCCAATTCCACAGACTCCCCTTACAGAACTTCTCCAAAATTATATGCAACACACACCTACACTAGACTAAGCTAATTCCGTTGAGACCTAAGTGTCACAGCTCAAGGGGCCCGAGTACTTGAGCTATACGTCTCCACACGCACAGCATAGGCAAGCTCCAATTCCACAGACGTCCCTTACAGAACTTCTCCAAAATTATATGCAACACACACCTACACTAGACTAAGCTAATTCCGTTGAGACCTAAGTGTCACGGCTCAAGGGGCCCGAGTACTTGAGCTATACGTGTCCACACGCACAGCATAGGCAAGCTCCGATTCCACAGACTCCCCTTACAGAACTTCTCCAGAATTAAATGCAACACACACCTACACTAGACTAAGCTAATTCCGTTGAGACCTAAGTGTCACAGCTCAAGGGGCCCGAGTACTTGAGCTATACGTCTCCACTCGCACAGCATAGGCAAGCTCCAATTCCACAGACTCCCCTTACAGAACTTCTCCAGAATTATATGCAACACACACCTACACTAGACTAAGCTAATTCCGTTGAGACCTAAGTGTCACAGCTCAAGGGGCCCGAGTACTTGAGCTATACGTCTCCACACGCACAGCATAGGCAAGCTCCAATTCCACAGACTCCCCTTACAGAACTTCTCCAAAATTATATGCAACACACACCTACACTAGACTAAGCTAATTCCGTTGAGACCTAAGTGTCACAGCTCAAGGGGCCCGAGTACTTGAGCTATACGTCTCCACACGCACAGCATAGGCAAGCTCCAATTCCACAGACTCCCCTTACAGAACTTCTCCAAAATTATATGCAACACACACCTACACTAGACTAAGCTAATTCCGTTGAGACCTAAGTGTCACGGCTCAAGGGGCCCGAGTACTTGAGCTATACGTCTCCACACGCACAGCATAGGCAAGCTCCAATTCCACAGACTCCCCTTACAGAACTTCTTCAGAATTATATGCAACACACACCTACACTAGACTAAGCTAATTCCGTTGAGACCTAAGTGTCACAGCTCAAGGGGCCCGAGTACTTGAGCTATACGTCTCCACACGCACAGCATAGGCAAGCTCCAATTCCACAGACTGCCCTTACAGAACTTCTCCAAAATTATATGCAACACACACCTACACTAGACTAAGCTAATTCCGTTGAGACCTAAGTGTCACAGCTCAAGGGGCCCGAGTACTTGAGCTATACGTCTCCACACGCACAGCATAGGCAAGCTCCAATTCCACAGACTCCCCTTACAGAACTTCTCCAAAATCATATGCAACACACACCTACACTAGACTAAGCTAATTCCTCTGAGACCTAAGTGTCACAGCTCAAGGGGCCCGAGTACTTGAGCTATACGTCTCCACACGCACAGCATAGGCAAGCTCCAATTCCACAGACTCCCCTTACAGAACTTCTCCAAAATTATATGCAACACACACCTACACTAGACTAAGCTAATTCCGTTGAGACCTAAGTGTCACAGCTCAAGGGGCCCGAGTACTTGAGCTATACGTCTCCACACGCACAGCATAGGCAAGCTCCAATTCCACAGACTCCCCTTACAGAACTTCTCCAAAATTATATGCAACACACACCTACACTAGACTAAGCTAATTCCGTTGAGACCTAAGTGTCACGGCTCAAGGGGCCCGAGTACTTGAGCTATACGTCTCCACACGCACAGCATAGGCAAGCTCTAATTCCACAGACTCCCCTTACAGAACTTCTTCAGAATTATATGCAACACACACCTACACTTGACTAAGCTAATTCCGTTGAGACCTAAGTGTCACGGCTCAAGGGGCCCGAGTACTTGAGCTATACGTCTCCACACGCACAGCATAGGCAAGCTCCAATTCCACAGACTCCCCTTACAGAACTTCTCCAAAATTATATGCAACACACACCTACACTTGACTAAGCTAATTCCGTTGAGACCTAAGTGTTACGGCTCAAGGGGCCCGATTACTTGAGCTATACGTCTCCACACGCACAGCATAGGCAAGCTCCAATTCCACAGACTCCCTTTACAGAACTTCTCCAGAATTATATGCAACACACACCTACACTAGACTAAGCTAATTCCGTTGAGACCTAAGTGTCACAGCTCAAGGGGCCCGAGTACTTGAGCTATACGTCTCCACACGCACAGCATAGGCAAGCTCCAATTCCACAGACTCCCCTTACAGAACTTCTCCAGAATTATATGCAACACACACCTACACTAGACTAAGCTAATTCCGTTGAGACCTAAGTGTCACGGCTCAAGGGGTCCAAATACTTGAGCTATACGTCTCCACACGCACAGCATATGCAAGCTCCAATTCCACAGACTCCCCTTACAGAACTTCTCCAAAATTATATGCAACACACACCTACACTAGACTAAGCTAATTCCGTTGAGACCTAAGTGTCACAGCTCAAGGGGCCCGAGTACTTGAGCTATACGTCTCCACACGCACAGCATAGGCAAGCTCCAATTCCACAGACTCCCCTTACAGAACTTCTCCAAAATTATATGCAACACCCACCTACACTAGACTAAGCTAATTCCGTTGAGATCTAAGTGTCACAGCTCAAGGGGCCCGAGTACTTGAGCTATACGTCTCCACACGCACAGCATAGGCAAGCTCCAATTCCACAGACTCCCCTTACAGAACTTCTCCAAAATTATATGCAACACCCACCTACACTAGACTAAGCTAATTCCGTTGAGACCTAAGTGTCACAGCTCAAGGGGCCCGAGTACTTGAGCTATACGTCTCCACACGCACAGCATAGGCAAGCTCCAATTCCACAGACTTCCCTTACAGAACTTCTCCAGAATTATATGCAACACCCACCTACACTAGACTAAGCTAATTCCGTTGAGACCTAAGTGTCACAGCTCAAGGGGCCCGAGTACTTGAGCTA
This sequence comes from Dicyrtomina minuta, assembly GCA_949802685.1. Classification (NCBI taxonomy): domain Eukaryota; kingdom Metazoa; phylum Arthropoda; class Collembola; order Symphypleona; family Dicyrtomidae; genus Dicyrtomina; species Dicyrtomina minuta. Next base: position 12,158,754 of record OX461808.1, on the reverse strand, counting down.
TACGTCTCCACACGCACAGCATAGGCAAGCTCCAATTCCACAGACTCCCCTTACAGAACTTCTCCAAAATTATATGCAACACCCACCTACACTAGACTAAGCTAATTCCGTTGAGATCTAAGTGTCACAGCTCAAGGGGCCCGAGTACTTGAGCTATACGTCTCCACACGCACAGCATAGGCAAGCTCCAATTCCACAGACTCCCCTTACAGAACTTCTCCAAAATTATATGCAACACCCACCTACACTAGACTAAGCTAATTCCGTTGAGACCTAAGTGTCACAGCTCAAGGGGCCCGAGTACTTGAGCTATACGTCTCCACACGCACAGCATAGGCAAGCTCCAATTCCACAGACTTCCCTTACAGAACTTCTCCAGAATTATATGCAACACCCACCTACACTAGACTAAGCTAATTCCGTTGAGACCTAAGTGTCACAGCTCAAGGGGCCCGAGTACTTGAGCTATACGTCTCCACACGCACAGCATAGGCAAGCTCCAATTCCACAGACTCCCCTTACAGAACTTCTCCAAAATTATATGCAACACACACCTACACTAGACTAAGCTAATTCCGTTGAAACCTAATATTCATCTACTCTGTACTCTTAGAAATAAATATATGCAATGTAAAATCTATACTATTGACACTATAATGACATGTTTTTCGAAACGCAGCTTTAACACCTTTTGTTACAGCACAACCAAGCAAATCTCAAGAAACTTTACTGCAAATATAGTAAATAACTAAGGATATTTTGATGTTTTTGATCAAATTGTAAATAATTACTATGTACAATAAAAAAAATGTTGTATTAGCTGACGCTACATCGACTCAATAAATAAATTATTATCATTATATTTCGGTTTATTCAAGAAATGGTTTTCAGTTTTGACTTTGTTTAAGGTTGCTGTCATAAGTAGTTTTACTGTTTTAGAAATAAATAATAATTAGGTTTTTATATAAGGTTTAAAAGAAAATGTGTCGTAGGTTCACAATAAATCTATTTTAGGTGTCGTTCGTTATAAATACTTAGTTAAAATACCTATATTGTAGTTTTTTGCGACTAAAGTATTTTTGTATTATTGTAGCACATAACGTTTCAAGGCAAGTGTCAAAGTTTTTATACAATTATTAATCTATTTCAATTCTAAAGTAAATGAAAAGGTAATACTGACTGATTCTATGACAGGTAGTTGACGTATCTTTGATTTGTATTCATTATTTGTGTTCCTTCTTTAGTAGATGACAAAACTAGCTTAACGATGGATTTTCGATACTGCTGGTAAAGTTTAGGGTCCGTATTTCGTAGCGGAAGTCCCACGAGTAGTTTTTCCAGATAGAATAGTGTTGCAGGACCACAAGATATAGAATCGCGCTGTCAATGTATAAAAAAAGTATGTGTTTTGTTATTTACCGTGGTATTTGAAATATGGTAAATTTATCTGTTAGAAACAAGACAGTATTTGTTTACTACAGAAATTGTTGCTCACCTGTCTGCAAATGTCAGCACCAAATCCAACTCTCCACTTATGAATACCAAACAGGACATCTAGTAATTGAATAAATAAGCTTGCTCCTTTAATAACCTCTGCAGGTGAAACATGATTTCGGAGAGTGTCAACAACAGTAACCTGCAGATCCTCACGGTGTGCGACAAAAAGCATCCAATGTTCGGAACAATTTACTATTGTCGCAACAATTTTGATGGGAACATCCTGAGAAAAAACGTTTTCAACGTCTGTGGCGCTTGACTCAGATACTATCCAAGTTCTGTCCTGGTTGCGTATTGTAAAGGATGACAAATAAACAATTCCGGATGTAGCTGTACAGTATTTGTTCATCAGCAAAGTGGCATACACATCAATTAGAAAGTTCCCAATGTAGTCGTTGTTAATACAGAACTCAACTTGTTCTAAGGAAACGACGTAGTCGTTTGCCTTTCCTACTATTACGTTGTTGTGTGCGCTGTTCCTAGTTGAAGTTGCCCTTGAAAAAACACATTTAAATTCACAATTATCTAATGTATTTTCTTTAGTGTCTTATCTTTATAAATTCATAAAATATTTAGAAATAATTCTTGTTTTAACTAAATTCAGTTTACGTAGTTCTGTTTGAGATATTCCTGGGAGACGTGGGACGATAGTATCGTTTTACAGGATCTGTTGGGTTGTTGACATCACTTTTAGAAATCCCAAACATAGTCTTTTCATTAGTGACATTACCATACTTTCTCTTGCTTTGCTTCTTCATGCCTCATTGTTCTGTATATTCTTTTCTAAAATCTTGTACAATAAATGAAAACAAAATAACTTTTATGCTTTATGTAATTAAAAAAAGAGGACACTATTGGAATACTGTTGTATTTGGGCATGCGCTTACGTTCGTTCATTAAGGTTCAATTTCGTTGTTTTTGCTTGAGGAGCCTCTAGATCTAGCTCTAACTCAGGTGATTCTTTTACTCGTTTCTGCCTACGCGTAGGATGGTGATTCTGTAACCCAATCATCTTCCTCATGAAACCAAACGTTTTTATTTTATTGTTTATGGCCAACTCAGACAAGGTCAAACGACTGTGGTTCATTAGATTATTTTTCGTAACTCCAAATAAAAATTCTTGCAGGCCGGAAGTAGCAGCAGCAAACGACTGATTCACTGAGGTATATGCAAAACTTGCCCAAAGGGGTGTAATTGATGCATACAATTTGAAGAAGTAATCAATAATACGTGGGCAGTAATATTTGTTGGACGTCTTTCCTGAAGAAACCACATTAGTACTGTCGTATCCGCCTTCGTTGGCAGATTTTGCACAAAACTTAAGAAGGTGATTATACCATTGGCAAATTTGTTTTCGTGGCAATGTCAAATCTTCAACGTCGGCATCAATTTCCAAACTCCAGCATGTTCTCAGCTCTAATAAGGGATGCAAAGCAGTGAAGCGCAACCTGCTTCAGTTCTTTCTTCACTAAATGCTTAGATAAATACCTGGACCACGATTTTTGTAAATGGGCTACACAAAGTGTATGAACACACTGAATTGGAAACTTGGGATTGATAAATACTCGTTGGTACATATTAATGAGGTACTCATCTAGATTGCACTTGCTAAAAGATTGAACACATGCATTAATAAGTGCGTAGCTATGATCAGTGATAAAACGAGTAATTGGTGGTCTTGTGAAGCCTTCGTCGACTGCTACTTCTTGCAGTAACAAGTTGAATTCATCCAATTCACTTTTAATAGTTTGCTGGTCGTGTTTATCTAACACAAAACCAAATACAGGGGCTAATGTCTTTTTCTGGGGACCATTTACTGAAATTTCGTAACCAAACACCCGTTTCTTTGACACCCTTTTGAATACAAAATTTCCTGAACTATCAAATACGATAGTTAATCCTGTCTCAAAATCTTCGTAATGGTTTTTGGCTAACTCTAGAACCAGTTGCAGCTGTGCATATGAGCACATTGAGAATCCCAAAAACGAGGTTTCAATAGATTGAATAAATCCTTTAACTAGTTTTGTGTCGAGTTCAGTTTTTAGTTTTGCTTGGCATAATTTTAAGTCCTCAACATAATCCACGCTTTCCCGGCTTTTTAATCTGTTAACGCTTCGTATTTTCCGAGCGACGTCAATTCCAACGGGTCTAACATTCATCAACATTGTCTGAGGATTATGGCTACTTGTGTTCTGAAACTCCCACGCTAATGCTTTTTGATGTTTCAGTTGCCGCGCAATGTCGCTCCTTTCAATGCCTCGTAGTTTCTGGCTATGGAACCCATCGCTAAGGTGATTACACGCGCCTACTGCTTTGACTTCAACGCGGACTGATTCATCTTTTGCAGGAACTTGCTGCACTGTCAAATGAAATTTTGTCCCACAAACTGTATTACTTTTTTCGATTCCAACCTGAGGTTTAAACGTGCACAGTGTGTACATCCGCAATGCAGAGCCGCCTTGTTTTTGGTCAGAAGTGTTATACTTGCACGATTCTTTTCCAGCTAAGCACACGCCAGGGTAATAATCTTGCATTTGTCTCTGCATTTCTCCACACCAAATCCGTTTGCTTTCTGAGTTTTCAAATTTCTGCAAATCGTAATTCCATATTCGTTTCCATTCTGATGAACTGAATGTGAGAGTAACGTTACGTGGTACATTAAGATTTAACTGATTTTTGTTATAATTGAAAACAAGACTTTAAGTTTTGTCGGAAAACAACGTGCATTTGGGCAGAAAAGTTGTGCTACTAGATTTATCTGTTGTACTTTGAACTTCAGGTGGTGGCTCACATCTGCTGTAGCAATGATCTGTATCAACCTGACCACTTCCGCCAGTGATTTCACAAGTTGGTACGACGCTGTGTGTCGTTGTTTCACATGATGTGGTTTGTGAACTAACTGGTTCTCGGATTTGGTGGATTACATCGTTACTGTCTTCAGAAAGAGGCTCTAGGTCAACTGAATCTTCGTTTGTGTCTTCAAACGTTGTGTCCTCAGTCCCTGGACACTTGCAGTTTACCGACGGACAAATTACTGTTTCAAAACTAGTTGAATGTTCAATGAGGCTGGTGTTTTCTTTAATTTTACTGTGCTTGGGCTTACACAACCTGTTACTTACAGCCAGGTGTTCAAAAATGTTTCTTACTTGTGCACTAGATTGAAATTTGTTGTGCAATTTCTTGGCTTTTTTTCGAAGTTCTAATTTGGTTATATTTTTTTTGTAAGACAACATGACTGCCTCGCTCCAGAATGAAAGTGTGGACTGCACATTGTATGCACTTGCATTACCAAGAAATAATTTGGCGAAGCAAGGCTTGGATGTCGATAATTTTGAGTAAAAGCAAAAGCAGAATTTTAGTTTGCAGAGTGTTTGTATTGCGTCGACCTAAAAAAGTAATTATTTGTATAAACTACTATTAGCAATGTAGTAAAACCTGCATGATTTGCTTGAAGACGCAATTGACTTTACACATTATGGCGTACATCATACGGCACAAAAACTTTATCAGATGTAAATTTGGTCTTACGTACACTTTTAACTTTGGTAAAGGCAAACTTCTAGATTTCTATGATTAAAAGGACTTATTAATCATACACTGTATATAATAGTTTTAGATTTTATTTCATAATTGGCAGGTTTTGAATATTAAAGCGTCTTATGTTTTAAATTGGGTTTTACAAAACGATTAAAATAGCTATCCTTAGTTAAACTTGGATTTTGTCTTAATCGTTTACACCTTCTCAAATACGCTTTGTGTTTTCTTTTTGCATCATTTACGTTTTTTATATTCAAATTATCCTCAGTAGTTGCCTTGGAAGTGTGGGAAACATGTATTCGTAAGAAATCAATTTCGCGTTTCCATTCTACAGCCTGCTTGTACAGCATCTGGAAACGTAAAATACAATACCTTAGTAGAAGTAACTTCTCTGTTGCCGTCTCCAAATAAATGCTGCAGTTTCATACACAAATACTAATTCATTTAATTGTACTGAATATAAGTGTATAATAAATATGTAGGCTACCTTAGCTTCCTCAATCTGATTTGCTGGAATAGCAACCATTTCGCGACTTTGCTCTCCTTTCTTAGAAACAAATCTATAGGTTTCGCCACTGTTTTCTATAGAAAGTAAAAACAAAATTTAGAAACATCAGTATAGTACACTAAAGCAAAATAGCTTTATCGTTTTAATTCTTTAAAAAACTGCCTTTGACTACGCGCAAACTAACAAAACAAACAAACGCAAAACTGGTTTGTTATCACTGTCAAAGAAACATGATTTGCTTTTACTTTTTCCTACAGCAAAAATAGTGTTCTTCCATTCTTAGCTGCAGGCTGCTTTAACGCGAGCATAAACTCACACACACGAAGTTTTAAACGTATTGCACTCATTCATTGGAATAATACATAAACGTCGTCGCCAAAATCAGGGGTCTTTCATAAATAATGTCATGCCAATTTTAATAGTGTTAATAATTTCATTATTTTGAAGACCTTAAAACCTGGTTTATACATTCAGTGAAAACAAGTTCTTGTAATTTACGGTGTTATGAATTAAAGTGCTTACAACTCATAAACAGTTCACAGAAAATAACATGTAAGTGTGAATACATGTCAATCACTTCATTAGTTAACAACTGCAATGCATGCAAAAGCTGTAGCTCAACTGGGTTGTTAGAAATTAAATAAATGCAAAACTAGTATACTAAAAATAAGGAGTAACAGTCTGTGCGTTGTTGGATTCTTAAAACATTAAATGTATTAAATATGTCGTATACCCTCTCTTTGCTGCCAAAAGCTTCTGAATCCTATTTAGAACAGAGTCAAATAGCTTTATTGTGAATTTAGATCTAATCTTGTCCTACTTTATTTAAAGGGCAGTGATTACTGCCTTGTGGACAAGGAAAACCCAGTGGAAAAACTTGTCACCGCCGCTGGTCTCGATCCCCAAGACCTAAAGCGAGCATTTGCTTAAGCAGCAGGTTCGTAGACATCAGTGCAGTAAGCACTGAGCTACGCGGGCTCGCTTGGATATTGCTAGTAACGCCCTTTAAATGCCCTACTGTAACTGAATTTCATTAGGTATTTAACTCGTGTTTTTTTGAGAGCGCGTTATAGTATAGGGCTCTTTTTCTGCTGACAAAGTCAGAACGTTAGTTCCTATCTCTACAACCTTCACTAAAAACGTTTACATGGATATTTTCAATAAATTCTCCGGAATTTTGCTCAATTCTGTAACACGAACCACAACCAAATTAGTCACTGCCCTTTAAATAAAGTAGAACAAGATTACATCTAAATTGACCATAAAGCTATTCGACTCTGTTCAAAGTAGGGTCCGGAAGGTTTTGGCCGCGAAAGGAGGTTATACCACATATTAAATTAATATATTTTTTACAAAATTCGAAATAACGAAGCTTTTTTGCCCCATTCTATGTATTTACGTTTCGCATTTATTTAATTTCTCGAAATATAGATATGCTACAAATTTCGCATGCATTGCAATAGATAACTAATATAGCAGGGGGCTACTGTATTTGCTCTGAACCGTTTATAAGTTGTAGGCACTTTAATTTATAACACCCTCAATCACAAAGACTTATTCATACTAACTAAGAAAAGCTCATGAAAAACTGCGGAAACAGCCTACTGGGGACTGCCGAAACAGCCTAGTGGTGACTGCCGAAACAGCCTAGTGGTGACTGCCAAAACAGCCTAGTGGTGACTGCCGAAACAGCCTAGTGGTGACTGCCGAAACAGCCTATTGGTGACTGCCGAAACAGCCTAGTTGTGACTGCCGAAACAGCCTATTGGTGACTGCCGAAACAGCCTAGTAGTGACTGCCGAAACAGCCTATTGGTGACTGCCGAAACAGCCTAGTAGTGACTGCCGAAACAGCCTATTGGTGACTGCCGAAACAGCCTAGTTGTGACTGCCGAAACAGCCTAGTGGTGACTGCCGAAACAGCCTAGTAGTGACTGCCGAAACAGCCTAGTGGTGACTGCCGAAACAGCGTAGTAGTGACTGCCGAAACAGCCTATTGGTGACTGCCGAAACAGCCTAGTTGTGACTGCCGAAACAGCCTATTGGTGACTGCCGAAACAGCCTAGTGGTGACTGCCGAAACAGCCTATTGGTGACTGCCGAAACAGCCTAGTTGTGACTGCCGAAACAGCCTAGTGGTGACTGCCGAAACAGCCTAGTAGTGACTGCCGAAACAGCCTAGTGGTGACTGCCGAAACAGCCTAGTAGTGACTGCCGAAACAGCCTAGTGGTGACTGCCGAAACAGCCTAGTAGTGACTGCCGAAACAGCCTAGTGGTGACTGCCGAAACAGCCTAGTGGTGACTATATTTTGTATTGCTATTAGTGATTCGTAGGTATTCAAATCTAGGTACCGGAAAGCTCCAAATAGATCCCGGGTCTTCAATAGATCCTGGGCCTCTAATTAAACCCTGGTCCAGGGCAAAGTTTCACGTATATCCCCCCGGGATCTATTTGGAGCTTTACGGTACATGGATTGGGGCAATGCGACTTGCGACGTTACTGAAACAATAAAACGTAGTAATAATAAACGTTAGGCGTTTCTCTAATCATAAGTATGCATAAAGTGGCGTAGCCAGGCCTAGGGCAGGTAGGCCTAGGCCCAAGGTTTTTAGTTTGGCCTGGTTAACTCAAGGTTTTTGAAACAAAATAAATTCATATAAGGGTTTTGAATTTTTACACTTAGCAACAAGGACAGCATAACATTACTAGCAGCTATTACTTCTTGCAATATTTCTATATTTTGCATCGCTATTAATAATTGGTTGGTATCTAAATCTACGTGGATTACTGTGTTGCGATTTTCAAAGGTAACTAAATGATAAAACCAATACTAATCGTTAGACTTGTCCCTAATCATAGACATGCATGTGAAACCAATACCGACCATAGAAATACACCTATAAATATTCTCCACGCCAACAATTTTAGGAAAACAAGTTATGCTGAAGAAGGCTTCTGTAATGAGAGCATACTGATAGAATCCTAAATTGTAGATGGGCAAAAGCTTTTGCGTAATTAATTTTTTAGGGTTATAATAATACTTATTTAGTAGTTTCGTGTTTTATACAACATTATCAAAAAAATGCTTCTGGGTTTTCAAAATTTTAACACCAAAATTGTTTTGCAAAAAAGGGACAGTTTTTGCTTTTTAAATGGCGGAAATATTCAATATTTATGTATTGAAAAAGTAATTTTGATATATTTTTAAATTCAAGAAATAATTTTCAAGATATTTTGTACTGCTTAAAACATTTGTAAGCAACATATGAAGAGTATTGTGGCAAAACAGGATAAGTCCATCAAAGAAAATTTTACAGAAACAACAAAAAACGAATAAAAGTGGTAATTATAAATGCTGAAAAACGAAATTTGGGCTATTTTATAAAAAAGCTTTGGTTGAACTTTGACCTTTACCATTCAACACAGTAATGTACCTGGCTGAATAAAACAAATAACACAAATAATATCATTTTTGAAAAAAATGGTTGTATCCCGTTTTGCCAAAAAACTCTTCATATCTAGTTGGATAGAACATAACACAATCTCATGTTTTGAAAAACATAGACTTATCCTGTTTTGAAAACAAACCTGTAATATAATAAGTAGGAGTGGTATTTAACGCCGCTTACCGAAATCCGCTGCTAACGGAATGCTTGCACTGCTAATCGCTCCTCCAGACGCTCCAATCCCCGTTTCGCTATTCCGTCCATCGCAACAGTTAGTGCCCACAACCTGCTCATCCCCATGCCCTCCACGCCCCCTTAGAGCCCCTCCAAGCCCTCCTCTGCCAACCCAAGCGTGCTCCCTCCGTCCTCCACCAGCACTCACATCTCCACTACCTCCTCGTCCCCTTCCAACTTGCTCCCTCCGTGCTCCACCAGCACTCACATCTCCACCGCCTCCACCTTCCCTTGTAACTTGCTCCCCATGCCCTCCACCACCCCTTAGAGCCCCTCCAAGCCGTCCTCTGCCAACCCCAGCCTGCTCCCTCAGTCCTCCACCAGCAGCCACACCTCCTCCACCTCCTCCTCTAGCCCCACCACTTTCCTCCCTCCGACCGCCACCAGCAGTCACACCCCCTCCACCTCCTCCTCTAGCCCCACCACTTTCCTCCCTCCGACCGCCACCAGCAGCCACACCACCTTCACCTCCTCCTCTAGCCCCACCACTTTCCTCCCTCCGACCGCCACCAGCAGCCACACCACCTTCACCTCCTCCTCTAGCCCCACCACTTTCCTCCCTCCGACCGCCACCAGCAGCCACACCACCTTCACCTCCTCCTCTAGCCCCACCACTTTCCTTCCTCCGACCGCCACCAGCAGCCACACCACCTTCACCTCCTCCTCTAGCCCCACCACTTTCCTCCCTCCGACCGCCACCAGCAGCCACACCACCTTCACCTCCTCCTCTAGCCCCACCACTTTCCTCCCTCCGACCGCCACCAGCAACCACACCACCTCCACCTCCTCCTCTAGCCCCACCACTTTGCTCCCTCCGACCGCCACCAGCAGCCACACCACCTCCACCTCCTCCGCTAGCCCCACCACTTTGCTCCCTCCAACCGCCACCAGCAGCCACACCACCTTCACCTCCTCCTCTAGCCCCACCACTTTCCTCCCTCCGACCGCCACCAGCAGCCACACCACCTTCACCTCCTCCTCTAGCCCCACCACTTTCCTCCCTCCGACCGCCACCAGCAGCCACACCACCTCCTCCTCCTCTAGCCCCACCACTTTCCTCCCTCCGACCGCCACCAGCAGCCACACCACCTTCACCTCCTCCTCTAGCCCCACCACTTTCCTTCCTCCGACCGCCACCAGCAGCCACACCACCTTCACCTCCTCCTCTAGCCCCACCACTTTCCTCCCTCCGACCGCCACCAGCAGCCACACCACCTTCACCTCCTCCTCTAGCCCCACCACTTTCCTCCCTCCGACCGCCACCAGCAACCACACCACCTCCACCTCCTCCTCTAGCCCCACCACTTTGCTCCCTCCGACCGCCACCAGCAGCCACACCACCTCCACCTCCTCCGCTAGCCCCACCACTTTGCTCCCTCCAACCGCCACCAGCAGCCACACCACCTTCACCTCCTCCTCTAGCCCAACCACTTTCCTCCCTCCGACCGCCACCAGCAGCCACACCACCTTCACCTCCTCCTCTAGCCCCACCACTTTCCTCCCTCCGACCGCCACCAGCAGCCACACCACCTCCTCCTCCTCTAGCCCCACCACTTTCCTCCCTCCGACCGCCACCAGCAGCCACACCACCTTCACCTCCTCCTCTAGCCCCACCACTTTCCTTCCTCCGACCGCCACCAGCAGCCACACCACCTTCACCTCCTCCTCTAGCCCCACCACTTTCCTCCCTCCGACCGCCACCAGCAGCCACACCACCTTCACCTCCTCCTCTAGCCCCACCACTTTCCTCCCTCCGACCGCCACCAGCAACCACACCACCTCCACCTCCTCCTCTAGCCCCACCACTTTGCTCCCTCCGACCGCCACCAGCAGCCACACCACCTCCACCTCCTCCGCTAGCCCCACCACTTTGCTCCCTCCAACCGCCACCAGCAGCCACACCACCTTCACCTCCTCCTCTAGCCCCACCACTTTCCTCCCTCCGACCGCCACCAGCAGCCACACCACCTTCACCTCCTCCTCTAGCCCCACCACTTTCCTCCCTCCGACCGCCACCAGCAGCCACACCACCTCCTCCTCCTCTAGCCCCACCACTTTCCTCCCTCCGACCGCCACCAGCAGCCACACCACCTCCTCCTCCTCTAGCCCCACCACTTTCCTCCCTCCGACCGCCACCAGCAGCCACACCACCTCCTCCTCCTCTAGCCCCACCACTTTCCTCCCTCCGACCGCCACCAGCAGCCACACCACCTCCTCTTCCTCTAGCCCCACCACTTTCCTCCCTCCGACCGCCACCAGCAGCCACACCACCTCCACCTCCTCCTCTAGCCCCACCACTTTGCTCCCTCCGACCGCCACCAGCAGCCACACCACCTCCACCTCCTCCTCTAGCCCCACCACTTTGCTCCCTCCGACCGCCACCAGCAGCCACACCACCTTCACCTCCTCCTCTAGCCCCACCACTTTCCTCCCTCCGACCGCCACCAGCAGCCACACCACCTTCACCTCCTCCTCTAGCCCCACCACTTTCCTCCCTCCGACCGCCACCAGCAGCCACACCACCTCCACCTCCTCCTCTAGCCCCACCACTTTGCTCCCTCCAACCGCCACCAGCAGCCACACCACCTCCTCCTCCTCTAGCCCTACCACTTTCCTCCCTCCGACCGCCACCAGCAGCCACACCACCTCCACCTCCTCCGCTAGCCCCACCACTTTGCTCCCTCCAACCGCCACCAGCAGCCACACCACCTTCACCTTCTCCTCTAGCCCCACCACTTTCCTCCCTCCGACCGCCACCAGCAGCCACACCACCTTCACCTCCTCCTCTAGCCCCACCACTTTCCTCCCTCCGACCGCCACCAGCAGCCACACCACCTCCTTCTCCTCTAGCCCCACCACTTTCCTCCCTCCGACCGCCACCAGCAGCCACACCACCTTCACCTCCTCCTCTAGCCCCACCACTTTCCTTCCTCCGACCGCCACCAGCAGCCACACCACCTTCACCTCCTCCTCTAGCCCCACCACTTTCCTCCCTCCGACCGCCACCAGCAGCCACACCACCTTCACCTCCTTCTCTAGCCCCACCACTTTCCTCCCTCCGACCGCCACCAGCAACCACACCACCTCCACCTCCTCCTCTAGCCCCACCACTTTGCTCCCTCCGACCGCCACCAGCAGCCACACCACCTCCACCTCCTCCGCTAGCCCCACCACTTTGCTCCCTCCAACCGCCACCAGCAGCCACACCACCTTCACCTCCTCCTCTAGCCCCACCACTTTCCTCCCTCCGACCGCCACCAGCAGCCAAACCACCTTCACCTCCTCCTCTAGCCCCACCACTTTCCTCCCTCCGACCGCCACCAGCAGCCACACCACCTCCTCCTCCTCTAGCCCCACCACTTTCCTCCCTCCGACCGCCACCAGCAGCCACACCACCTCCTCCTCCTCTAGCCCCACCACTTTCCTCCCTCCGACCGCCCCCAGCAGCCACACCACCTCCACCTCCTCCTCTAGCCCCACCACTTTGCTCCCTCCAACCGCCACCAGCAGCCACACCACCTTCACCTCCTCCTCTAGCCCCACCACTTTGCTCCCTCCAACCGCCACCAGCAGCCACACCACCTTCACCTCCTCCTCTAGCCCCACCACTTTCCTCCCTCCGACCGCCACCAGCAGCCACACCACCTCCACCTCCTCCTCTAGCCCCACCACTTTGCTCCCTCCGACCGCCACCAGCAGCCACACCACCTCCACCTCCTCCTCTAGCCCCACCACTTTGCTCCCTCCAACCGCCACCAGCAGCCACACCACCTCCTCCTCCTCTAGCCCTACCACTTTCCTCCCTCCGACCGCCACCAGCAGCCACACCACCTCCACCTCCTCCTCTAGCCCCACCACTTTGCTCCCTTCAACCGCCACCAGCAGCCACACCACCTTCACCTCCTCCTCTAGCCCCACCACTTTCCTCCCTCCGACCGCCACCAGCAGCCACACCACCTTCACCTCCTCCTCTAGCCCCACTACTTTCCTCCCTCCGACCGCCACCAGCAGCCACACCACCTCCTCCTCCTCTAGCCCCACCACTTTCCTCCCTCCGACCGCCACCAGCAGCCACATCACCTCCACCTCCTCCTCTAGCCCCACCACTTTCCTCCCTCCGACCGCCACCAGCAGCCACACCACCTTGACCCCCTCTTCTTCCTAATCCAATATCCCTTCGGTGATTTCCACCAGCCCCTGAAGCTCCTTGGTCCCCTTTACGTTCTTTGTCTTGGCCAACCATCTTGCCTGTAAATAAATTATGTATAAATAAGTAGTAATCACAAAATTTCACGTTTTAAGTATTGCACAACTAAGAATGTACAAGCGTATGGATATTATGCCTGAAAAAAAAATTATCGCAAATGTTTCTTCTAAATTTTAAAATAAATGCATACAAGAATATGTGCATGAAAGTATAAAAGCTACTCATAAAGGCGATACTCGTAAATGTGTACACAGTTTAGTTACGCTTACTGTAATATGACAAATATTAGTTTGACTTTATTAAGTACCTAACAAGGTATAGTTAATGTGCCTTCTATATTAGTGAATTTAATTACCTGGTTTTTATTCGATAAATATTTTCAATGTTTTCCAACGCTAAGTGAAAATAATGTGATTGAAATGGTTTTCAACCTCTGTCATCACAGGCATTTGACACTTTGACTTTTGATAGCTTTGAATTCCGTGAAGGTGCTGCGAATATATTACACTACACGAATTTATGTATTTATGATACCCCCTCTAATCATTTTTATTGAGCATACTGCACAATTGAACTTTTCGTATTCACGTAATATGTGGCCAATGAGCATTTTATCTGTCAATGGCTAACAGAAACTGCGGGAACCGCAATCAATTCAAATGTGTAAACATTGACGACCGCCGGCACCGGCACCAGTGCAGTTGCTGGTTTTGAATTGTCTTTTACACATACAATTCCAGTCTTCTTTTACTTTAAGTGCAGTGTCTCACTTTTAATCCAGATTAGCAAAAGAAATTGCCGAAATACTTAGCATTTAAAAAATATTACACCATTTTTCTAAAGTATAATTTTCGTATATTTTGTCGAATTTACTATAGGAGGCAGGGTTTGGAGGCAGGGTTCGGACGCCTGCCTTACTCCAACTGTAAATCCTGGTCCTGTAAATCATCATTTTAATAATTATGGGACACAAAATATTCACACTAATTCATATTTACAGCAAGCAGTAGTTCCTAAAAAGCAACAGTGTCAGTTCTCAACAATGGCTTAAAAGATATTGACAGTTGACAGTACGTTGCAAGGGCAAAAACCTGGGCTACACGTGAGCACTTTTAATTAAATGCCCAATATATTTTCTATCAATAACCTTAGGTACTTACCTACTTAAAAAACTTAATTTATAATAATATTATGAATTTGGGATATACTTTATGTGTACTGATTACTAATTAATATTATGTTACAACTTCATGTCAACTCAGAAATCAGCCACCGCGGTGTTTTCACAGCAAGCAAATTTTATTGTTAACTAACATGAATGAGACAAAAATTCTATTTTCGACATGGAAAATTAAAATATAGATACCATCCACCAATGTAAAAGTCCTAGTCCGATTTTGAAAGATTTGGACGATGGAGCCAAGGCTGATTTAGAGGCGACCAACTTTAACGATGCCCTTGTGAAAATTTCGGTTTTATATAATCCAGATGTATTATAAGAATCAAAATACCCTAATAAACTATGTTTAAATTCAATCCACAGGCAAACCATCTCGTCGGTCTGAAGCAAATTTATCTTAAATTATCATTTATTAACGTGAAGAAGCATTTCATGCTAATATCGTATTTCCAAATAAGCAAGAGTCTATTCTGAATAAAATGACCGGGGATGGACATGTGTTGCACTAGGAAACATATGTGGGTGGTCACGTCGAAGCTTTGGAATCTGGAGTTTTTCGTGCGGATCTTCCATGCAAATTTCAGCTGGTAAATAAAATAAAATGAATCTCGTTCATGAATTTTTTCACTTTACAAAACAATTAGCCCGTTACCGGACTGCCTAACATATTTTCTTTTATGTAAATAATATTATATTCACATTTAGATCCCAGATGCATTTACGGAGCTTATGGGTGGAATAGAGAAGGCATTTCGACATGCAATTGTGGAAGAAGAAAGTGTTCCCATGGATCAAGTTCTTAATTTAGACGAAGTGGTTGCGGAAGTGAAAGAGAAATTGGCGATTCTACGTGACCACCCAGTTCGGACTGAAAATCCTATAATTTACCATTTGAACGTGGGTGCTATGTACCCTAATATTATTTTGACTAATCGTCTTCAACCCTCTGCAATCGTCGATGAAGCTATTTGTGCCGCTTGTGACTTTAACAAACCTGGATCATCATGTCAAAGGGAAATGGCATGGACTTGGCGCGGAGAATATAGTGAGTATTAACAATTAGTAGGTACGATTGACATTGAAATTGGGGGTGGCATATCTGTTTTACCAAATTCATCAACCCCTGCTATGAGTATTCATTCGAATTCTAATGTACAACAAAATGAAAAGCTTCAACAACAACAGATTAAATCAAGCACACATAGAAAACTTCCAGTACCGGTTCCGGTTCCAGCGAGGTCACGAGTCCTTCGTCAGCAGTAACAAAATACCCAACACAAAGTTCAGCAGCATGCGACAAAAAATGTTCAGCAAATACAACAACAAAAACAGCATTCTATATCAGCAACATCCGGCTCAGTAACTTTTACAAAGAACGACTCTTCCAGATTTGAAGATGCGCTAATATTTCTCGAGTCCGAAGAACGGGAAGAATATTTCAAAAATGACGATCCTCATCATGGTAATAACCAAGACCAAGATAATGTCGACGTGGATAACATTGTCGAAGACGACCGGAGTGAAACCATGTCTATGGTAAGCTTGGACACAGAAGAAGAACAGATTCGCCAAGATAATGTGCTGGGCCATGACCATGACCAGTCCCAACTTCGAGATAAGCAGAATAGAATTAAAATTTAACCAAAAGTAATAAGAACTCCTAATACATTTGTTGCAACAAGAATAAGGACTCCGCTCCAACTGCGACAACAAATAAGCCAGGCCCCAAGTACACATTTGCAAGAGCAAATCCAGGACCAGGATGGTCACAACCTGAACGCCAAGTTCGATTCAAGTTCGGATTTGATAACGTTAACAGTCTAGAAAATTATTCTTCACAGCAGCCTCCTGGTCTTGACTAGTGCAACGAAATTGTGAATTTTTATTGTTATTGTGATTTATTGTGAATTGAAAACGTATTGAAAACGATGCACTTGGACTGACTTGGAAGTAAAACAAAAACAATATTAATTAACAATATTTCACAATTTCAGTGCACTAGTCTTGACCTTTCAGAGTCATCAATTTCAACGTCAACCTGTTCAGGTCGTTCTAGCACTAAAACTTTCATTATTGAACGGCATGGACATACTAGTAGTACTACTACTTCGTCGGATGAAACCGGAACCGGGACGGATGATTCTAATTCTAATATTGACAAGGATTCAGCTGTTGCTGGTACTACTGGTGCTTTATACAATAATCGTGATCTTGATAAGGATGTGATTTCCGAGGAATCTGAATTAGAGCTTCAAAACCAAATTCAGAGTCAAAATAAAATCTTTATTAAAACCTTTATATCTTTCCCACATTAAATAAATAAAGAAATGAAAAATAACTTTGTAGAGCAAGAAGTATGATTTTATTATATATTTATCATATTATTTATTTTTAACCCTTTAAATTTACATGCATCGTTATATTTTATTTTAATTTAAAACCATAATATACAGCAATAGTATAATTGGTTACGTTAAATTTTAAAATAATGAATGTATAGTAGGGAACGGACTGTCGGACTGTTTTTTAAAGGCAGTAGCACTTGAACGGCGGCTACTGAACACAATTAGAGATTTTTTTTTTGATTAGATTTTTTGTTGTAAAATACATGGCTTGAGCATCGGATTAAAACAAAGTATGATTAACAATTAATGTATTCACGTAAATTGTGTAGGATACGATTATTTATTGCAATTTTGATTTTATTATACTTTTAAAAACTTCGTGTTGCAATGGTAACGCATATACAACGCTACTTACTATTACCTCTTATTTACTTTAACATTATAACATGCCCGTCCTCGTTCTTCACAGGTTATGTGATGGTGTGATGAACGAGGACGGTTCAGGTTTCCTGTGGCTAAATTGATGGATTTACAGTGTTGCCACATTGATTCCTTATGATTTTGGAATCGTCCTCGTTCTTCACGTTGGTAAAAAATTTATTATTTCCAGAAAATAAAAACCTAGATTAGATAGCTGACAATAATTTTTTAATTTAAACTTGATAACAATGTTTCAATTTGCATTTTTATATGCATGGAAACAGTTAGAATCGCATAGGAACCAGGTAGTGCAAAGTGCAGTACCTTAGCTCCAAAAAAGTGGGTAATAGTTATTAGCTTTGATGTACTTACTACACTACTACAACGCACGGTAGAAGCAGAGATGGAAGGTGCCATAGTGTTTTTATTAGGTTGAACACAAAAAAAATCATAATAAATTTTATTATTTTATTAATAATTATTATTAATATTAAATCTTATGATAGAAATAAACCGCCTTTTTTAATTTTTTTCAACACAAAAATAAACTTTAGAAAATTTTTGTTTTTACCAAACGTATTTTAAAATACACAGAAAACAATAATTTAATAAATATTTTTAAAACTGTAAAAATTCCAATAAATTGTGCTGTGCAGGGCCGGCGCAACATGTAGCCCAGGATTGGTCTAGCTCGTGGTTACAGCCCTCAGTTTGTGATTTCTAATTTTACATTTTTGCACTGCTATTCTGTTAGTTAGCCTGATCTCGACCCCATATGGAGCCCGGCACTGGTTCAGTGGACCACCTGAACCACTTGTCACTCCGGCACTCCGGCCCTGGTGCTGTGCGATTAATTTATTGTTACGTGAAGTTTTTACTTTATATCGTCATAAACATTAAATAATGTTATTTAAACAATTTATTATTAGTTTTGTTCTGCTCAGAATTTTTAAATTTAAATACATTATTATTTAATTACAATGAATTTAATTTGTATTTTTCTTATTATTTATCCTAGATAAAACATAATTTTTAGACGCCAATAAGTTCATTTATAAGCCCACAAAGCCTTGTTCTTCCACGTGTACCTGTTATTAAATTTGAAAAATAAATTAAGTGTGTTAATTTTGCGTTCTTATATTATATAAATATTTAAACAGATTGACTTTGTAAAATAAAACAAATGATGCATAAGATTTTCTTTTATTTTAGTTTAGACTGGAGACCACGAGTAATTTTAGTTAAAAAAATACAACGACATTTTTATGTTATTTCTTAGTAAAATCTCATCTTACACTGCGCTTTAGCTACAACCATCAACGTTGTAGCCCAATTGTTGGAATTTAGACGTAATATTACAAGTGATGCAAATACTTTCCTGCCCCTGTTTAGCACAACCAACATCTCCAGTATAACATATGGTTTTAAATTGCATTTCGCAGTCAGCCTTGTCACTGCAAAATCTTGGTCTACCTTCAGATGCATTAAATTGATGACTTATGCAAGCAACAGAAGAAACAAAAGTACTCCTGCAATCTTTGTGCGTTTTGCCGTCTCCACGGTTTACTTGACCAAGCAAATCTAATTTACTCCTGTTTCCTGGTGCTAAGCAAGAATTAATTCTCACTAAGCACCGGGAAACAGGAGTAAATTAGATTTGCTTGGTCAATTAAACCGGGGTGACCTTAAAACACACAAAGATTGCAGAAGTACTTGTGTTTCTTCTGCCGCTTGCATAGGTCATCAATTCAATGCACCTAAAGGTAGACAAAGATTTTGCAGTGACAAGGCTGACTGCGAAAAGCAATTTAAAACCATAATAAGGTTAAACTGGAGATGTTAATTGTGCTAAACAGGGACAGGAAAATATTTGCATCACCTGTAATATTACGTCTGATTTCCAACAATCGGGCTACACTCTTGATGGTTGTAGCTTTAGCGCAGTGTAAGATGAAATTTATAAAGAAATAACATGAAAATGTAGTTGTAATTTTTTAACTAAAATTACTTTTGGTCTATAGTCCTAAATAAAAGTTTTTAAAGACCTTAAATAACCAATACCCTAAGAACGTTTAAGGGAATTTAAAAAAATCAAATAATTATACAGATTGACTTTGGTAAATAAAACTAATAATATATTTTATTTAATTTGATTTTAATTTAGACTAAGGACTAACGAGCAACTCTCACCCACGTATCTCTGCAGATTTTGCCGCCATATTTTTTTGAAAAGACCACCTGAAATAACTTACTTAGATTTGCTTATCAACATATGGTGCTCTTAGCGGTTTTTTTTTGTTGAAACTTTTTTCAAAAAAACGAAAACATTACTTAAAAATTATGTTTTAGTTTTTCCATTTACTTAACCATGGAGTTTGAGGCTTAACTTAGTCGTAGTTTCCCTCAAGGCGCGCTTTTGGTAACTGTGAACACAACTTAGCATGAAAAACGTAATATTTTTTGAATAACATATCAACTATTTTTGTAACATCAGAAACACATACTTTAGTGCGGATGTTGTCAAGAAAGTTATCAGCATTGATGAACATCGTCTCAGCTGTTAGAAAAAAACAAGGAGTGTCCAACGTTCTAAAATGCATTTTTAAATCTTGTATGATGTCACGGGTCGAATTTGTTAGTAGGTTGAGCTGTACGACAAAATGGTGAGAAAGTTGTAAATAATTTATTACAATTTACGTACTTTTTAAAATTTATTTTTTTATTTTTTTTAATTCAATCATGGCAATTTGGTGAATACTAAGACGTATAATAATATAAAGGCGCTGGAACTCACATGTAAAAATCGTTGGTACAATTCCATGAGAAACGGATAGTCATGGAAAAATGTCCCCATATTTCCATGAACAATTTTAACGCCATTTGCGAGAGTTCCAAAGCAGAAACATATTGGTCCAGGATCTTTATTCTTTTGGCAGTGCATTGTTAATCCACCTCCACAATGTTACCAATTAAAATTATAAGAACAGTCCAGTACAAACAATTTTTCTATATTGCAAAATATTTCAAAGAAGCCATTTATAAAAAGGTTCAGGTTAGATTGTAGGAATTAACCTCCGGAGTTACTAAGAAAAAGTGTATATGGATATCGTCTGTGAAGAACCAAAATGAGCCATATCAGTTTGAAGCTAAAAACAATATCTACTGTGTATCTACAAAAATATTAAAACATGTCTTGAAAGCGCTAAGCGTGTAAATAGATCATTTTACACTTTTTAAAAACATGTAAATAGAACATTTTTAACTTTTTAAAAACATAAAAATGAAACATTGTAAACTTTTGTAGAACATGTAAATACAAAATTTCACAATTTGTAAAAACATGTAAATACAACATTGTGCACTTTACAAAAAAATGTAAGTAGAACATTTTTAATTTTTCAAAAAAATGTAAATAGAACATTGTGCACTTTACAAAAAAATGTAAGTAGAACATTTTTAATTTTTCAAAAAAATGTAAATACAACATTGTGCACTTTACAGAAAAATGTAAGTAGAACATTTTTCATTTTTAAAAAAAATGTAAATAGAACATTGTGCACTTTACAAAAAAATGTAAGTAGGACATTTTTAATTTTTCAAAAAAATGTAAATAGAACATTGTGCACTTTACAAAAAAATGTAAGTAGAACATTTTTAATTTTTCAAAAAAATGTAAATAGAACATTGTGCACTTTACAAAAAAATGTAAGTAGAACATTTTTAATTTTTCAAAAAAATGTAAATACAACATTGTGCACTTTACAGAAAAATGTAAGTAGAACATTTTTCATTTTTTAAAAAAATGTAAATAGAACATTGTGCACTTTACAAAAAAATGTAAGTAGAACATTTTTAATTTTTCAAAAAAATGTAAATAGAACATTGTGCACTTTACAAAAAAATGTAAGTAGAACATTTATAATTTTTCAAGAAAATGTAAATAGAACATTGTGCACTTTACAATAAAGTGTAAGTAGAACATTGTGCACTTCACAAAAACACGTAAAAATGACATTTTTTACTTTTGAAAAAGATGTAAATAGAACATTTTGCACTTTTAAAAACATGTAAATCGAACATTTTACACTTTTCAAAAAAGCTTCTAATTACCATTTATTTAACGCCTTTTTCTCATTTTGTTTTAAGACATAGCTCATTTTAATTCTAGCTTAAATAAGAAATAGGACAGTTTGATTCTTCACAGACGATATTTCATGTCAAGAAAAAAACAAAATTAAATAAAAGTTTACCTGGATGAAAATAAAATATAATATTGTAGATATCCTGATCAGGCAGTAAAATATATTCCACATATTTATTATAGGTTTCAATGGATAGCTCTTGAAGTTTAAATTCTCGCATCCGTGTTAAATTCATTAAAGCTACTCCAGAATTGAGCCCGCCAAAACCATAAAATGGGACTTTACTCTCCAAATTGTAATGTCCCACAGCTGGATACTCTGTATTGGGTGCCATAGCAGCTAAAATGTCATTTGATTTCATATTCGTTTCAAAGTTGAGCCACAGTTCAGTGAGGTTTGAAAGAACGATCGTGTCCGCATCGAGATAAATGAGTGAATCAACGTGGGGCAAGAGAGACTGTAAAAAATAAAATAATATAACACCGGTATTACAGTTATTTGTAACCACATCGCATCGAACCTGATTTCTTAAACGTTTTATCAACTGAATTGTTACATGGAGTTCACCAACAAAAATCGAATTTACTAAAAAATTAGGTTAAAATATAATTACAAGCTAGTTTTCAAAATACCGGAAAAAACAAACGTTGTGTAGCACAGGGCTGCCACATTTCTTTCCATGATGCCCCATGTCCACTATTATCTTGAGCTGGAAACCATTCGTGAACTAATTCAAAAGTAAAATCCCAACCTAGCTGGTTCACAGTCCATTTTAATTCAAGCAACTGAAAAGAACAAAAATATCCAGAATTTTAAAAAGTGCAGAAATCTAACAATTTGTTCAATTTGTTGTGGCCAGCGGCTGGCCGCGGGAGGCTTGCAATTATTATGTACCACGTTATAAAGAGTATAGCGTTTAAGTTTACTGTAAACTAACACTCTGACCCAAGGACAGAATAGTTGAATTATCACTAAACACAATCAAATGAAGATACGCATCTTGACTGAAAAGAACTGCGGATTTAATCATAGTCATCGCTTGTACTTTAGTTTTGGCACCGCATGCAACTGTAGCTAGATTTATAGTAGGTGCTGGTGCTATTTGTCTTAATTTTGAAATAGTGCTGACCCTTATTTCTTGTTCAAGCCTTCGTAATTTATTCAATATTACTAATTCTGTGTCACCCTGTAAATCTGTAATAGCTTTCAATTCTTTAAATCTAAAAACGTCAAAAGTGTTATTTAATTCACAAAAGGAATTACAATAATATTAGCAAATTAATACTTACGAAGCGGTTTCATTGAAGCCACCACGTAATTAATTAGATGTTAAAATTTGCAATGTAAATTAAATTTGTTTTCCTACGCTTGTAGTATATTTCGACTTTTTCCAATTCTATTTAACCCATGAAAGTATATTTGAAATTGCTCGGGATTTAATTCAGTGAAATTACTTTTCCTTTTCTGAGTAAATTTTTGAATTGTAAGACTTTGGATAATGGTGCTGTTTGAAGAAAAATTCATAAATAAGAACCGTACGCACAAGTACAAGATCGAAAATCCTGCAAAAAGTGCGACGTAGGTGAGAATTCTCTGTTTTTGTAGCTTTAAACGTACATTTTGGATAGGTATTTTCATTTTAGTTTTTGTTACATATCGTGGCGATTAACAGTAAGTATATGACTATACTATGTATTATTTAAATATATTAAATATTAGTCAATGCGGCAAGGATTTTGCACAGCGGTCTGACAAGCACGTGGAAAAAATCAAAATAATTATGCAGCACCCAGCAAACAGCGACACAACAGGTAAAAATAAGGTAATTTTCATCTCTTTAGGGCCACAACCGGAACCGGACCTTTTTTTTGAAAAAAAATTATTAATTTTCGAAGCTTTTTAAGTTGTTAGTCATAGGCCCACAATCGACTTACCACACGTCGCGCCCAATTTCATTAAATACTAAATGCCTTTAAAAAATAAATTAATTTGAATTTTCTAATTTTAAAAATAAAAAAAATGAATATGCCATTCTAAAGAAATTAGCTAAATTGCTTTAGCATACAAACTTAAGTGCATTTCTGGTTGCTAGGCAACTAAACCTCGGGACATTTTAAAAAAATTCTTGAAAATTCAAAACTTAAATTTTAAAATACATGGGAAAATCAAGGCACCAAAGGGTTCCCCCCCTGTCAAAATTTTTAATTTTACTAGATTTTCAGTTTGTCGATAAAAGCCAACAAATGTCGTTTTGCATTAAATTTTACCCCCTAAATACTATTCTATCGACTATTTAAAGCTGATAGGGATTGAGCATATATGACGTCATCAGTTGGTCAACGAGTCTACTTGGGCACTGGTTACATGTTCCATATAAAAAAATGCCATTTGTGCAATAATTGAGCTATGGGTTCCTAGGGCCCTAAAAGTGGGATTTTTTGATGACGTCATTTGTTGATGCTCGTTTATGCGTTTTAAGATGCTGAGCTTAAGCATCTATAGGAATGACTATGTCCATCGGTCTGTCTGTCCGTCTGTTCTTTATGCGCTACAGATCACAGTTTTCAAGCGATGGTCGTCAAACATTTTTTAAACTGCCACAAATGCGAGGCAAAAGTGTCTTTGGAGTGGATCGGACTAACCAGTTTCCTGTAATTAATAGTTAAACGGACCAAGTTTTTGATCAAATAAAAAGCATGGGGAGAAAAACGGGTGTCTCTTATGTTTACAAGCCATATACATACTTCCATCTGAACATAGGTAGGTACCATGTTCGTTGTTTGTTCTTAGTACATTCCACACTCTTAGCATAGAGCGCACATAAATAACATACGAAATTGAATGATGTGGAGTGTTCACAAATGATTTCAACACATTTGTTCCATTTTCTGACTTACCCATTTCTTCCCACAGTTCCCACTAATGTTAAACCTAATGCAAATAGAGAATTTTTGTATCGTCGTACCGGCCTAAATGATAACATCATTGTTGTGGGCTCCTTATTCTACATCGTCCAAAAACAATGGTTCAGCATAGACCATGAGACGTAAATTATCCTTCAGACCCCACCCACTCATGTTTCATGTATCATCACATTGACATTAGGTAAAACGTTAGGGGTTGGGCATAGATGATGTCACGCAAATTACACTTTAAAAGCCACCTACTTACTTGTCAACAAATTTACAAATCGCCCGCGCATTGCTGTATAAATTTTATTCAAGATCAAATCACATAAGCGTAAATACTTTTTACATTACCCGCCACGAACAGTGTAGTGGGTTGGGCATATATGTAAAGTTAATCTAATTTAAGTTTTTAGATGCTAAGTTCAAGTATCTATTGGCATGGTCATGTTTGTCCGTCTGTCCGTCCGTCGAGCTGTCTGTCTGTTGGTCATGCTCCACAGGTCACAGTATTTAACTGATTTTCTTTAAACAACTTTTAAGCAGCCACAAATAAATGGGCAAACAGCCACGTTGTTTTGGAGTTGATCGAACAAACCAAATTTTTATAAGCAACTGTTAAATGGGCCCATGTCGAACCGCATTGAAAGAGTACAACTTATCAAACGACTACAAATGCACAGGCAAACTGCAACATTGTTTTTGGGAATGATTAAACTAACCAGTTTTCTACAAATAACTGTTAAATAGGCCCATGTCAAAACGCATTAAAAGGATATACGAACAAAAAGAGAGGTCATAAACATTAGCGTACACACATATTTATAGAACCGGAATGTTAAGCTACGATTTTCGTTTGCGCGCTACTAAAGTACAAGTATGTTCAACTGACACTATTGTTATTAACGCAGCAAATCTTAAATACGATAAAGATAGTTTAGGGGATGCGTAGGGGTTACTCAAATTACGTCACTCAAATTATCATTTGTTTATTGGGATGGTTTAATATTGACGTTACCCAAATTATTATTCTCGTTAACGGATGGTCCATCAATGACGTAACCCATATTAATATTCTTACATTGGGATGGTCCGTAAATTACGTCGCCCACATTATCATTCTTATATTTGGATGGTCCAAAAATGAATAATGAATTTTAATACTTTAATATTTATACTGAATTTTATTTGTATTCTTATAATTATGAATCCTTATTAGAACTTGGTTTAGGACCCTGTTTAGTTTATCTATAAGCTCACAAAGCCTTGCTCTTCCATCTGCACGTATTATTAAATTTAAAAAATTGTTAATGATTACACTTTACCTACGTGTTTTACGTTTGTGCGTTGGTTCAATCAAACAAAATGTACCTACCTTGTTCTTGAGGCCCCATTTGCCTAGGCTGTAATTACTCGTCTATTTAGTCGTGCCATCCTCCACTTGTACAAAGGGCAGCAGGTACAGAACAAGCAGCCTATTAAAGTGATAATCGCACCAACAACTATTCCATTAACAACAGCTAAATTGGTTTAAACCCTGAACTGAAGTTCAGGAAAAATTAAACAACGTAGAATAAAACAGATTTCTCCAGTTGAATATATTTAGTTTAGTTTAAATTTGCTTTAAACTCCAATTTAGTATAAACATAAATTTCAATTTTTTATATTATTATAATAATAGGAGCTTAACACGAGGATTGAATCTTCGGTGGGAATCGTCAATTTATTGATCTATATACTATTGTATATACTATTGTAAGGGTCGCGTGGTCGCTTTCGTGTCCGGTCAAGTCACCGCTGATTGGCTAACGAGGAAGGTCAGCGGTGATTTTGATTGGCTAAGGGTAAGGGAAAGAGAGGGCCAATGGTGATTGGCTGTGGTTAAGGTCAGCGGTGATTGTAATTGGCTCAGGATAAGGAAAAGAAAGGGTCAATGTTAATTGGCTGTGGAGGCTGAGTAGGCTGTATAGTGGATGGAAGAATTAAATTTAAAAATACTTTACATCCTATAGTTGACAATAGTAAAGCACTGCCCTTCTCAAATCGCAAGAATATTTGAAAGTAATTTGAAATAAAAATAAAATTATCACGTTATACAAATTAAAAAATATTCAAAAAATGAAAAATTATTTTGTTAATTAATTAAATAATCTACAAATTTTAGTTTTTGAGAATCAACAACTCATTTCAGTAATAAATAATACTGTAGAACTCCTGTAAAATTGTTTAAGCAGAGGTTGTCACTATTGCTATGGCGTGGATGTTGGGATTCACTTTATTCAGCTGTTATAAAAAAGAATAAAAAAGAATATCAAAAATCAAAAACAAAATATTCTTTTTTGTCAGCATTATTAAATTAATATTGTTTTTCCAACTTCGAATTATTGATTTTGAAGTAAAGTACTTTTTTGTATTAGTACTACTTCCACACACTTCACAGTTTTACAGAAACAGAGTTCCACTGCCATTACCACCAGACAATAATAATGAAAATGTTAATCAGGTCGCTGGGACCTGGGCTTATGCTTATTACTTGTTTTAAATAATTACTTTAAATTTTTAGATAAATATTACTGAACTGTCGTCTTACACTGCGCTAGAGCCACAACCATCAACAGTGTAGCCTGCTTTTTGAAAGTCAGACGATATATTACAGTACATGCATTCACCGTATGTTTTCTTTTTTGCACCACCAACATTTTCAGTGATGCCTGCTTTATTAGCACCTTTTTTGCAGTCAGAACTGTCCGTGCAATAGGATCCTTGTCTAGTCTCAGATGAATTGAATTTATGACTTATGCAACCAGAAGCATTGTGACGGCTGCTGCTGTATTCTGTGTGTTTTCCATATCCACGGTCCACTGGTAAAAGCAGATCTGATTTACTCCTGTTCCCAGCTCCCTTGAATAGGGTAGTGAATATTACAAGAAAGAAGACGAGTAGACATAATTGCAGCAAAATGTTTTAAATTCATTCTATGTTTCTTTAGTTAAATACCTAATTTTGTTTGAAATTGCCTGCTAAAGTGCAGATAAAATTTAACAATTTAGCGTTAGTTCGTTAAACAAGGTAAATCACAATAATTTATTAGATCCTAAGATTGGGGGAACCGTTGATGGTGATGGTGATGACTGTCTCATGGTATATTGTTATTTAGTTAGGTAATAAACTAAAGAAACATAAAATGAATTTAAAACATTTTGCTGTATTTCTCCTCGTCTCCTTTTTTGTAATTTTCCATGTCTTATCTAAGGGAGCTGGAAACAGGAGTAAATCAGATCTGCTTTTACAAGTAGACCGTGGAAATGGAAAACACACAGAATGCAGCAGCAGCCGTCACAATGCTTCTGGTTGCATAAGTCATTAATTCAATTCGTCCAAGACTAGACAAGGATTCTATTGCAAGGACAGTTCTGACTGTAAAAAAGGTGCTAACAAACCGGGCATCACTGAAGATGTTGGTTGTGCAAAAAGGAATAAATACGGTGAATGCATGTACTGTAATATATCGTCTGACTTTCAAAAAGCAGGCTACACTGTTGTTGGTTGTGGCTCTAGCGCAGTGTAAGACCTTGATTTCACTAGAAAAGTTAACCATTGCTAGCCTTAAGAAACTCGCTTTCAGATTTAACAATGGTTAACTCTGAAAGCGTGTTTCTTAAGGCTAACAATGGTTAACTTTTCTAGTGAAATCAAGGTCTAACAAGGGAATGGTTTTACATGGTACGCGCCGATTTCAAAAAGTCATATCTACAAAAATCAGGCTACTTTAAAAATAGTTGGGATCCAAAGTAACTCGATTGCATTTTGCTTTGTTTGGTCACAGTAGCCCGCCAAAGTTTAAAAAAATTCAAATTTTAATATTTTGGCGCCCTGTAACTTCTACAGTTCTTATCCGATTTTGACGAAATTTGATTTTTTTGAACGTTTATACTCTTTTCTAAAAAAAAATTTCAGGATTTTTCAAAATTCGAAAATTTTCATTTTTTCGGCAAATTTTTGAAAAAACATTGTTTTTAAGGCCTACTTTTGTCTATAAATTTAGGCCCTAAAAATAATGTTTTTTTCAAAAATTTGCCGAAAAAATGAAAATTTTTGAATTTTGAAAAATCCTGAAATTTTTTTTAGAAAAGAGTATAAACGTTCAAAAAAATCAAATTTCGTCAAAATCGGATAAGAACTGTAGAAGTTACAGGGCGCCAAAATATTAAAATTTGAATTTTTTTAAACTTTGGCGGGCTACTGTGACCAAACAAAGCAAAATGCAATCGAGTTACTTTGGATCCCAACTATTTTTAAAGTAGCCTGATTTTTGTAGATATGACTTTTTGAAATCGGCGCGTACCATGTAAAACCATTCCCTTGTAAGACGACAGTTTAGTAATAATTAACTTAATATTTGAAGTAATTATTTAAAATAAAAAACATTAATATAATGTTTATATTAGGTTGGAGTTTAAAGCAAATTTAAAATAAACTAAATAAGAGAAAAAACTGTATTAAGTCACTGTTGCACAATTGCAATAGCCTTGCAGCTTAGTATACAAAACAACACTTTCTCATCAAAATTTTAACATTTTCGTAAAAAAAAGGAAAATATCCCACAGTCATGAATTTCAGGTATATAAATGATGATTATAAATTATTATTAATCCTTTTACAGTGATCATTAAAATATCATCCAATACTTTCGACGGTATGCAAAATAATTTAGCCCACGCCTTGAAAAAAATGGGTATGGTCCCACAAGCTCCAATATAAAGTCTTATTACTTGTATGCTACGCAGATCCCATTTTTTCAAGAAGTATTTAGCACAAGTAACATACATTCCTTTTTTCTCCTAGTCCACTTTAATCGCCTGTTATTCACTGTCACCAAATTCAAATCGAACTGTGGAATCTAAAATTTATCCAACTTTAGTTGAAGGATTGTATGCTCAAATATTTATTCTCCTAGTAGACCCATTTTCAGCAACACAATGCACTTCCTGTTTAACTACAAAACCTCTGTCACTCAGAACTTTAGCAATGATTTCCCGAATAGAGTGATGACGACTGTTACGTAAGAGTTCTCCCCGAGTACAGGACCCCAAGACATGACCAAGGCTTTTTTTCTCAGCACCGAAATGTCGGCAGTGGATTCCATCTAGACTCCTTTCAAGAATAACTCTGTCACTAGTAACATTTGCATTTATTTTTTAATTAGTCACCCATTCCTATGTTGTCATCCCCTTTTTGTTCATTAGCAATTTATTTCCCCTTGGATTGTCTTTGGACTGACATCCCCATGCCCCACGTAACTTCATAACAGACCAGGATGTAATTTTTTTTTCGCAAAGCTTTTTACGCATTCGTTTAGTAATCTTACTTTCCACTTCAGGGTCGTTTAACTCCAATAACTCCTCATCCGTATAAAAAAGGGGAAAACAGTATCAGGATCATGCAGGATTAAGGCTAGTGGAAAGTTTGCGGTCAAGGTGTCAATGCTAATACGAATTTATGATATTAAATTCAAAAGATAATAATGCAAAATCTATCCATGATTCGTACAACCACAAATCAAAATAACCTCCATACATGCCATACATACATTTGCTGCAACGCTACGACGATGTTTAGTAAACATAGTGTAAACTGGGTAAAACGTTATTGACGGTTATTGCAAACTTTAAACGGAGGTGGAATGTACAGTTTTATATAACTTGACTGTTTCAGTTTTCATATTTAGTAATTGTTACTTCTAGGACATATTAAATTATTATTTACAATTTACGTAAAAATCTAAAACGTTTTCTTTGATTTATTTATTTGTACGAATAATTCTAGTAATTACAATAAAAGTTTCTTTGAAAAATTTGTATGTGCTGCACTCTGGACATTACAATGCTTGGATTATAATATTAACATTGAACTTGTTTCATATTCTACAATAATACTAACGTTACTGAATTAAACCATGGTTTTTTGATTTTGGCCGGATTGAGAAACTGACAGCGATGCTCTCCTACCCTCACGTAGAAATGTTTTGCGCATTATGTTGATTTATTTTCCATTAAAAAAAAATGTAGATCAAAATAGAAGAGCTGAGTGCAAGAAAAATCCCAGCACGAGCAATAAGTAACTGGCTCTGTCCGCTCTGCTCAAAAAAAAGAAGAATATACCGTTTTTAGTCCCAACAATATCACTTGCATTCATTGCATTGCAGAATCACTTGCAGAAAAAATAAAATATTAGCATACAGTCAAATAAAAAAGTGTAACTAATCTTAATAACTTAATTACACTCATTAATTTTACGTTTGTTTTTAATTAAAATTTAAAAATTATTTTATACATAGACTAGATATAGATGCAAATATAATTAAAACTCTCAAGTAGTTATAATTTTAATTTTCGAGTATAATTTGCGATTAGGTCAATGTCTTACATGGTCATTAGGAAATTTCCCTAAGCAACCATCCACAGATATACTTCCGTCATGTTCTTTATGGTTTTGTTTTATTAAGGATGCTATCTCGGCTACTTCTTTACATGACGAACAATATTGTCCAAATTTAACTGGCTCGTGTTTCCATATAACAGTTAATGTGGCACAACCATAGTCATCTCCTAATCCATAGTTTTTACAATCGGAAAGTTGAAAGCATGGGTAATACCTAGGGGGTCCTGCCGGCGCCGGACTATGAGTCGTCCTTCTGGTCGTACGCTGTGTAGTAGTAGTAGTTGGGGCTGGTGCTGGGCCTGGGGCTGGCCCTGGTCCTGGGGTTGGGGTTTGGGTTGTATCTGTTGTTGTTGTTGTTGAATTTGAGCCTCCACCGCTGCCACATCCGTCAACAATAATAACTGGATCCAAATATTTCTTTACGAGACCACAATTTATGCAAGCCCCAAACACCTGACCAGCAATGTCTGCAACTAGACAACCATTTCCACCAGGACACTCTAAAGCACTTATGCATATTTTTATTTTTCCAATTTCATCTAAAATAGCTGTAAATTCAGGTGGCAGTTGTACTCCTTTGATTAATTCTATTAAATCCAGAGTCTTGCTTCCCTCACAATTATTTTGGACGGTGGAAAAAAGTAGAACAAGTCTGATAAGGAAAGATAATTGAAAAATTTTTTGAGACTTTGTAGGAGAAGGACGTATTATTTTTTGCTCCTCAGCGACAGAAACTTTCGCCACATTTTGATTTTTTGTGTGTGGTTCCATCTGGATTGCTCCTATCGATTTTTGAATTTTAGTTTTTTAACTAACTCAGGCTAGTTTAGTTGTTAATAATTTTTTGAAAGATTCAAGTTTTTGATTTATTGTAAGAATTTTTATTTTATTACAGTTTAATTTTAAAAATTAAAGTTTTTAATGGGGAAGTCAAAAAAAAAGAAAAAGTCAACTGGGTTGACATCAGTTACCACCACAACAACCAACCTGGGGTCAAACCTGAATAAAACGCTTGAACCGTGCCCCGTATGTAGTAAATTGTATATTAGTGTCAATATTCACATGAGTAAAGCTCACCCTAAGGAATATCAGGATTCGTTGGTTGAGTCGTATCAACCTAATAGTGAAGATGCGGATATGGATGGGGATGGTGCTGTTGAGTCTAATGAAATGAAAGAAATTAGAAAGAAAATTTTAGCAGTTGATGAAAAACTGAAGGCAATGTTGCAGTTACAGCCTAGTCGTACTGAATTTTCTGATGTTGTTGCACACTTTGCGGTTATAATCAAAGAATCAAAAGATGTTCTTCCTGGACCAAAGCATCCGGCACGAAAGCAATTTGATGCTCGTAAGAGAAGAGAAACTTTTGTAAATTCCCAAAAAGATTACTCCAATACATCGAATCCTCAACGATCCTCCAAGAGGGACAGAGAAAAAAGGAAAGAAAAATATAACTTTGAGCTACTCCAACATCTTTATCGCTATTCGCGTCGTAAGGCTGTCAGAATGTTGTTAAAATCATCTTTTGCTTCAACTAGCTGTACAATTCCTCTGGACTCTATTTATAAATCTTACAACGCTAGATGGGGCGTCCCTAATAACTCAATTCTGGAGGACTACTCCCCTGAATACACCAAGGAAGAGCAAGCTGAATTAGATAAGTCATATGTTTCTGGAATTAGTGAAGGTGAGGTTAAACAGTCTGTACAAGGTATTAATTCAGATTCTTCTAGTGGTTTGGATGGAGTTGCAATTCGGAGCATGAAAGATATTAGATGTTTTAAAACTATTGCCCTAATTGGTTCTATTATGGACATGTGGACAATTGTTCCAGACAGTTTTCGTAAAGCTCGGACTATTCTTATCCATAAAAAAGGAGATAAAACTGATGTAGGTAATTGGCGTCCAATTTCTATATGCTCTATACTTCGGAGAATAATCGAGCGAATATTAGACCGTCGACTTCAGGCTCATGTGCAAATTAATGCAAATCAAGTTGGGTTTTCTAAGTGTCCTGGTACCTTTATTAACACTTCCATTGTTAATGGTTGTTTACAAAAAGCAAGAAAGGAAAAAATTGACTGCTGTGTTGTTTTCTTGGACGTTAGTAAAGCATTTGAAGAAACCTCCCATTTGCATACTTCCAGCATGCTAAACGCTAAGTTGATGCCTTCTACTCTTAGATCCCTCATTCTGTGCTTGATGGTTGAAAATGAAGCTCAAATCCAAACAGGTAAAGGAATCTCCAAACCTATAATAGTACAAAAAGGAGTTTTTCAAGGTTCACCCCTCTCCCCTCAATTGTTCAATATTTCTATCGACCATGTGCTCAGAGAACTCAATGAACGTGAAGTCAGTGATGCCTATGGGTTCCACTTACACAACGATGTTCCTAATGTAACAGGAAGAGGTTTTGCTGATGATATTGCTCTTGTTTCAGGTTCTATTCAAGGAGCCCGTGAATTAACAAAGATAGCCATTGCAAACTTTAACAAGGTTGGGTATGACATTAACATAAATAAATGTAAAGTCATTAACATCGTAAAAGGACAGTTATGCGAAGAGCCGCTGGTTGTTGATGATAATAACATCATTGAGTCCATCAAGAAAGAAGAAACGGTAAGGTATCTGGGTGTTAATTTTAATAATGAAATTTCCTTTGATCCTGCTTCTTCAATCAAGAATTTCACCAAAGATCTGCAGAATTTAGTTGGGACTCCCATGCTATTTCCAAATCAAAAGATTGCCGTTATTAATCAATATTTATGGCCATGTCTTACTTATTCATTGCAAACAGCCCCCTTAAACAAATTGCCTAAAAAATTTCTTGAAGACTTGGATCAGTTAATTCGAAGTGCTGTCAAAGATATCCTTGCTATTCCTCATGATTCTCCTAATGCATTGTTGTACACTTCGAAAAAGTGTAGGGGTCTTCAAATTATGAGATCTACTTGGGAAGCATTTATTCAACACTACAACATTTGTGTTGTTCTATTAAGTTGCAATGACCCATATATACCATTTGTTAAAGATTTGAAATCCGAAATGAAAAGCTGCATTGCAGCTTTGCAACTTAATGAATATCAAGTGCAGCCTATGCTGGATTCACGTCCTAAAACGAAACCTAGTAAGATATTAAGGGAAATTTTGAGGAATCAAGAGTATGATCAATGGTGTTCTTTTCCTCTTCGAGGACAAGGTGTTGAATTGTATAAAGAGTGTCCGTACGGAAATCGAATCATTATTGACAAATGCGGCTTAACGTCTTCAGAGTGGTTAAATACATTAAAAATGTCTGCTAATGTTTATCCCGTTAAAGCAATTCCAGGTCGTTCGCTAGAATCATCCCTTTGCAGGCACTGCAAAGAGAAAGAAACCCTCGCTCATGTTCTAGGGAAATGCCATGTGGGAAGCTTACTGAGAAATACTAGACATCATGAAGTTAGAACTATTATTGCTAATCATTTGAAAACGCTTGGTTGGATTGTGCATGAAGAAGTTACTGATGGCGCTTCAAAAAGGGTTGACATTATCTGCTGGCGAAAAGATTTACTGTCAGGGTACATTCTGGATCCGACAATACGTATGGAGCAGTCATGTAGTCAAGCGGAAGAAGTTAATATAGAAAAGCAGGCGCATTATAACCCTTGCATTCCTTACTTTCTGGACAAGTACAAACTGAAGAAGTTGGAAGTGGTTGGACTTCTCGTTGGAGCTAGGGGCACTATAACAGAATTCTTTGAATCATTTCGCAAAGAATTGCGTCTTCCATCAAAAATTATTGAAGAAATCGTAGTTGCTACAATTCGAGGATCATGCCGAATTGCCCACAATCATTTATATAATATGAATTTATCACAAAGTTGATTTCAAGTTGATCATTTAAAATAATGTTTTTGTTTGTTATTCAAAAATCATAATTAACGTGTAAATAATGTTTTTTGTTTTTACTGTGTCTTAATGGCAAGCCTAATAGTGCGCCAGTTGTAAATAAAATTTTACTATCTCTCTCTTGTTGATCCTCATCCTCTGCGTTTAGTCTCTTGTATTAATTAGGTTTTTAATTTTAAAAAAGTCTAAACTAACAAATTGAGAAACGACCTTATCATTCAAAAGTTTTAAAAAAACGTGTACAGTTTTTGCCTCTGCCGCCACAAGGAACTTTATTGTTTCTAATTTAAACGTTTAATCTACGGGCGGCCTCTGAAATTCTATGTTAGCCAGCCTGGAACTCTAGAATAATGCAGTTTTACACAATCCCTTCCACTTACACAACACACAACTAAACTTTGAGCGCATCTTCTAAAATTCTAATATTTCTATACAAATTAAAAGTGTTCAATAAAACATGTTTCAAAAATACTTATTGATCAAGTTACTTCTAAACTTTTAGGTGGTTTTGAAAAACATTTGACAACATTATGGAATAGGTATTGCCTTTTTATAGTTAAAAAAATTAATATAATATCTTATTAATGATTTAAATTTTGAAATTTTTTGAATTATTGAAAATTATGAATATTAAAATAAATATTATTAAAATTTAAAAAAATTGAAAGTACAATATTTTATTAGATGGTAGATTTCAAAAATATTAATAATGGCGATGATTTGTTTTTTACTATTTTTCATACTGTAAAAAATGAACGTTTAAATTGAATTTTTAGGAACATATATATATATATACAAACTTTATTCAGTCACTGTTGTACAAATACAATTGCCTTACGACTCAGTATACAATACACAACATCTTATAGTATTAATATGTGATTAACGAAAATATTAGTATTTATCACTAATAATTATTTATATGATGATTATAAATCTGGATGGATCCTCTAAGAGCATATAATCCAATTTCTTCCAATAATTGTGAAGGTAAATTAAACTTAGATCAAAATTCTTGAAAAAATTTTGACAATGATCCTCTTGCCCCAATATAAAGGCCAATTACCACAATATTCTTCAATCGATACTTTTCTTTAAAATAGGAAACACACGGCTCATAAATCTCTCTTTTTTCAGTGTCAACTAATAATGACTGTTCTGTACTATCACCATATTCAATCCTTACAGTAGGATCCAAAATATATCCTTGTCTTGTTTTCTCGTCGTATATAATTATATCAACTCGCCTGTTAGAACCCTGCTCTGCAACACAATGCACTTCCTGAAATACCTTCCATCCCTTTTCAATCAGAACTTTTGCCAACATCTCACGTATTCCATTATGTCTTTGATTACGAATCAGTTCTTCCCGGGAACAGAAGCCTAGAACATGTCCAAGTGATTCTTTCTCAGCATCGCATCTACGACACTGGGTTCCGTATACAGTTCTTTCTGGGGTGTTTCTGACACAAGTCACATTAGAATTCATTTTGAGAAACGTTATCCATTCCGATGTTGGCAATCCATTTTTGTTGATTAAATTTTTGTTACTATTTTTTGGATTATCAGCAAATTGCTCAACTACTTGCCCTCTTAATGAAATTTTGGTCCAAACTTCAAATTCCTTGTCACGAAGCTTATTGGTGAATTTACCTTTCAGTTCTGGATTTTTTAATGCTGTTAATTCGTCTTCCGAAAACTCTAACGATTGTTCACACTTATTCATTTCTTCCTCAATATTTCTTGAGTACGGTACATACGGATCATTTGACTGCAAAAGTACGAGACAGATGTTATAGTGTTGCAAAAATGCTTCCCATTGAGCTTTTGTGAGTGATAATCCGCGGACATCTTTAGATGCATAAAGCATAGAATTTGAAACATCTGTTGGAATGTTTAAAATTTCTTTTACCGTGCTACGAATAATACGGTCAGTATTTATTAAAAATGACTTCGGAAGTTTATTCAAAGGCGCCATTTGCAGGGGATATATTAGAGTTGGCCAAACATAATCATTAAAAATTGTCAATTTTTGGTGAGGACGAAGCATGGGAGTTGCAACAAGATTATTTAAGGTGGCTGTTAAATTTTTTATGACTTTAGATCAATCAAACGTCAACTTTGCATTAAAATCAACGCCCAAGTATCGAACGGTTTCCTTTGAATGTAATACGGGAAGAAATGAGCCATTGGGCAATAATACTTCATCACTCACCAAAACACCTTTTTCTACACAAATACACGATGACTTCTTTTGTTGAATGTCCAAACCAGTTTGTTTAAATAGCTCTGTAGTTTTTTCAACAGTCAAAATTATTCCTTCTTTGGTCTTAGCTAAATTACCAGTATCATCAGCGAAACACATTCCAGTTAGTGACGGTAAGTCCGGAGTGAGACTGTTACCATATTTCTCTGCAAAATCAGGATCAGTTATTTCGTCTAAAACATAATGTATTGCCAGATTGAACAATAAAGGACTTAACGGAGATCCCTAAAGTACTTTACAGTTGAAATGTATTGCCTTAGTTGTAGCAGTTTTGGTTTTAATAACTGTTTGGTTACCACTGATTAAAGACTTGACAAGATTTCTCAGATGAGTAGAAATGGATCTCGATCAATGATTATGATCCGCTTTCATGCTTTTCATGTTAAGAAAATATAGAGCAAAATTAAAATGAGGAAAAAGGTGTTGCCAACAGGAAATGAAAGTCTTTTAAAATCGTATAATTAATGTATTTTAAGATTAATTCAACTATTAAAAACAAAGATTTTCATATTTTAGTCACCTAATGTTTGAAAAAATATAATCAGTTTGAGATTTTGCCAAGGTATTACAGTAATACGATATGCATGCATTTTACTTAATAAGAGGATTCCCACTAGTGGAGGTATAGAGCACCTAAAACAAATATATCGTTGCCGCTTTTTGATTAAAGCCCATTCCGACTTGGCTGTTCTGTCTAAAAGACAGACAATTTAAAAAAAGGCTCATATTTATTATGATTATCTAATGTAAGCTGGTATTAAAATTACAAAAAAAAATTGACGAAACGAAACAAAACTCGTACAAGATTATTTACAAGTTTTTAACAAGAAACTTAAAAATGTTTCATTTTCCTTGAAAAATGGAAATTTTTCGTGTGCAAAGAATTATTCTCATAATATTTTAAAAAGCGAAAAAAATTTGTGTGCAAGTCTATTTAAACTAAAAATAGTTTTAATTGACACAATAAAAGTTTTTTTACATACAACAAATATTTTTCTATTTTCCTATAATCATTATTATAATCAAGTTTTAAGACTGAATTTGCAAGCTGATGGAGTATAAAGACGCTTTTTTACTCGTACCTACTCGTTTTAACTTATGAAAATGCCAAAACGAACATAAATTACAATACATACCAATAATAATTGTACTTATATTTTGAAAAACGTTGAGACTTTGACTTTAATCATTGCAATTTCTAAAAAACCGCATCTATGATGCAGCCAACAAAATGTTAATGGGCACTGAAACAAGGAACATCACAAGGAAAAATTAAGGTCCGAAATGGTTTGACAAGGAGTGTAGCACTGCTAAACTCAATGCACTAACTCATCTACACAAATACAGATATTACACACTGCATGGTGGTCTTTTCACAGATAGTCTAGAACGCCTTCTCAGCGCCAAAAAAGAATACTGCAGACTGTGCTCAGAGAAAAAGAAAGGTTTTTATGAGTTAGTGCAGAATAAAATCCATCACAGCAAGGACTAAACGAGCTATTGGAAGGCAAAAAACATGCTACGAGATGAAAGGCATAGCTTTAGGGTTAACGAATTCACTGAATCTCAGTGGAATGTTCATTTTTGCACGGTCTTTGAAATCACAGTAACCGATGTCAAAGAAGTAATGCACTCTAGTTACATAGCCTTAACATGTAATTCTGCCGTACTCGACGCTGAAATAACTATGATGAAACTTCTAAAAGCTACACCAAAACTGGGAAATAACAAATCTTATTGAGCTAATGGAATACCAAATGAAGTTTGGAAGAGTTTGAATGGCACAGCATACGAATACCTGCTTCAATTACTTAAAACTGCTCAACCAGAACACATACTAAGTAGCTGAGGAGAAATTGTAACCGCTTTTATCTTTAAAAAAGGGACCCAAAACTACCAAGTAACTACCGCCAAATTGCTCTGATCAACACCGTCACAAAACTTTATGCATGTATCATGTCAGATAGAGTTAACTCTTTCTGCTTTGTGAATGAAACTATTTCAGAGAACCAAGCTGCTTACAGGAAAAGTCGTAGCTGTGCTGACCATATATTTGCACTGTGCACATGTATCTTAAAACAACTGAATAGACTAGCTCTCAAGAAAAAAGGAAAACTATTTGCATTGTTTGTGGATCTCAGCTAAGCATTTAACTCAATCAAAAGAGAAAAACTCTAGACCAGGCTAGAAGAAGCAGGTTTGAGTGACCATTACATAGCAAAGATTAAGGAGGTATATGACCTAGTAAAGACTAAAGTTAAATGCAAGGATGGATATAAAGACCTAATAAGCTTAACTAGGAAAGTATCGCATAGTGATATCCAATCGCTAACACTATTTACTATATATATTGATCAAATCACTACAAAACTCGGAGTTAGCGGCATAAAAATAATTAAAATGTTCACTTTTGAAATTCTTTTACTGTTATACGCCGATGACATTTTAATTTTTGCCTCTAACAAACTGGACCTTCTAAGACAAATAGACACGCTTAGCAGTTTCTTCAAAGCAAACGCCTTGCGAGCCAACCTATGAACGTTTTACTAAAAACGCGAACCGCTAGAAATTGTAAGCGAAGATGTCTACTTAGGCGTCCCCTTTTTTCAGAGCGGAATATTTAATGAAGCAAAAGAGTACTTCTTTAGCAAGGCTAAAGCAGCGCAAGTCAAGCTTTTTGAACTTTTTTATCGAGCTAAACTAAGAGCCATTACATTACAAATTCGACTTTTTAACTCTCTTGTCAGCTCGATGTTAATGTATGCCGCGCCTGTCTGAGGAATCCGCTACATCGCCGAACTTAAAACCTTCCAAACTATGTGTCAACGACGACTCACAGGCTTATCCAACCCAACACTAGGTTACTACCTCAGGCTAAAAACGGGAATAGTGAGCTTAAAAATGAAACTATTACAAGCTCTACTCAGATTCCTTGGAAACACGATCAGCTCCAAAGAAGGTAGCATTACTTGAAACTGCTACCAAGATGTAATGGAGATCAAAGCTACTAATCGCTGCTACAAGTAGAAGCTGCAGGTAGAAAAGATTTTTACTGATGCATCTATAAAAGAAGTCCTCCAAAACCTGAAAACCGAATACATTACAAAGCACAGAGGAAAGATCCTAGAAAAGTACCGACTGTACTTTATTTAAGAGGATGTTCAGACAACGCAGAGCGGCAACAAACTCAGGCACTATGCAAACCTGAAAACTCATGTCCTAAGATCAGATTATTTTGAGATGAATCTAGCCTGGAATACGGTAAAGTTTGTACTAAACCTGAGAGCTGGTCGTTTTAGAATTGTCCTTAGGGAAAAACTAATAACCTTAAAGGTATGAAAAAGATATGGAAGCAAGTTGAAACATATACATTATATGGCAGTAAGGCTGTCGGCCGTCGGCTGGCTGATGAATTGTGTCAAGCTACCGGCCAATATTTTATAAAGCCAGCGGCCGACTTTACCAGCCAAATGCTAGCCGATAGAAATATGTCAAGCTATCGGCTGAGATTTAAAGAAGCTAGCAACGGCAATTTTTTAGTTCAAACAAAATAAAAACAGACACAGATACAGTTGTGTTTAGACCCTGGTAACCACAATTAATCCGCCGGCCGATGGCCGACAGCTTGACTGCCATCATACATTTGGAGTAAAAATTCCTGGTCCTTAAGGCTTTATCCCTAAAATTGAAGAGTAGTTCAAATACTTTTGCATCTGGGTAGCAGCTAAAGATTTTCAGTATCAGAGTTTTCCTGGTCGGTCTTGCTTCACTCAGCGCTTTAAGGAATTTTGTTCTGGGTGATATATAATGTGGATAAACTCTGATACTGAAAATCTTTAGCTGCTACCTAGAAGCAAACGGATTCAAACTACTCTTCAATTTTAGGGATGAAGCCTTAAGGACCAGGAGTTTTTACTCCAAATGTATAAAAGAATAACTCCCTTTAACCTAGCTTTTTCCCCCACTCTACATACAAAAGGAATTCTACCTATATTGTATTGCATCACTACCTTAAATGCTTTTGTGACTCATGTGATTAATACTTAGAATACCTAATTGTAATTTGTTTACTATGACCCATTCAAGGTTAATCTATACCATGCTTTTTAGATGCTGAGCTTAAGCATCTATTGTAATGGTCATGTCCGTCCGTCCGTCCGTCCGTTGGCCGTACACTACAGGTCACAGGTTTGAACGGATTTTTGTTTTTAAAATTTTATGTGACCAGAAATGCGACTGAGCAGGTCTGTATTGTTTTTTCGTTGTAATTAGGCTAACCACTTATTCACAATAAATTGATTACTGGACCTGTGTCAGAAATTTTAAAAGTGAAGAGCTAAAAAACGGGCGAACCAAAGTGCTATGGCAACCGAAAGAGAAAACTGGAAAAGATAAAGCTGCCATTGTTTGCATGCAAAATTTATTTATGCCAGCCTTGTCTTTCGGTTATCGCTACAATACATACCTGCCACTGAACCTACGTACCTAGGTACGTTTGACGTTCGGCGTACGCTTCTCACTCTTAGCATTGCCTTTCGTGTGTATAAATACCATACGAAATTAAATGGTAAGGTGCGTTTACAAATGATGCCATCTCGATTAATCAATTTTCTGACCCCCCCCCCCCCACTCATTTCCACTGATGTTAAACATAATGCAAACGGGGAATCTTCATATGCACGTACCCATTTAAATGATATTATCATCAACTGTAAAAATTGGTTTTAGATGGGTACAGATCGTCCATAAACGACGTCCCTCAAATATTATAGTTTTATATGTATACCCCCCATTTTGAACATTGAATTTTTTTTCTAACCTGGTTGAACTTCATGTAATGACCTTACCTACCTTTATTAGTTATGGATATTATGGGATCGTCTATAATGACATCCTTCAAATATCATAGTTTTAGGTACTCCTATTTCCACGATTAAAATTTTTTCCAGCCTATTTTAACATACATGTATTGAACTTACCTATATTATATAGTTATAGATATTTTTTAATTGAGATCACACTAATAGTTTTTCCACAATTAGTAGTTGAATAAAGCAACTCCGAAATTTTTCCATGAACACACATTGTGAGGGATTGAGTTTGAGTTTGAGTGATCTTTATTCAAGTGTCAAGTTCATCAGTACAAATGCACTGCTCGTAAGTTATTGACGTTTTTCAAAAATATTATAATTTTAGGCCCCCCCTCCCTCCCTCCCTTTAATTTATTCAACCATTTTTAGATGCTGAGCTCATAATGACGTCCTTCAGTGTTATTGATATTCAGGGATCGTCCATAATGACGTCCTTCAAATTTCATAGTTTTTACAAACCCCAGTCCCAACATTTAATTTTTTTTAACCTATTTTACCTATATGTAACGGACTTACCTAAATATGTTACAGATATTCAGGTATCGTCCATAATGACGTCGTTTAAATATCATAGTTTCTAGTACCCCCAGTCCCAACATTGAATTTATTTCCAACCCATTTTAACTGTATGTCACGGACGTGCCTATATATGTTATAGATATTCAGGGATCGTCCATAATGACGTCGTACAAATACCTATACACGTATAAATAGTTTCTTGTATCCCCAGTCTCAACTTTAAATTTGTTTCCATTCTGTTTTAACTACATGTCACGGACTTATCTATATAGGTTATAGATATTTAAGGATTGTCCATAATGACGTCATTTAAATATCATAATTTTTGAGACCCCCATTTTTAACTTCAATATATTTTGCAACCTTTTTTTTTAACTGCTTGCCACGTACATTCGTATATGGCTTATTGATACTAGGGGAGGCTCCATAAATGACGTCATTTGTAAATCATGCAATTCTCAAAAATATTCTAGCGTTTCTGAACTACATGCCACGTACTTCCATGTATGGCTTATCGATGGTAGGGAACTCCATAAATGACGTCATTTGTGAATAGTGCAAAAAATTCAGCTGTATTTAACTACAACCTACGCACATTCGTATATGTTTTATTGATTGTAGGGGAACTTCCATAAATCTAATACCATCTTTAAGCGTAAGATAAATTGTCTGGCGAATTGGTTAAAGCTCAGCATCTACTTCGGGCCCGCCCACGGTCGACAAATCCGGCGCGAAGCGCCGGATTTTTTTACAGGTAAAAATCAAAAACAAAATCCAAGAAACGACCACAACAGATTTACACAGACATACTCTATATCTTACACATATATATTATTTAACCAAGGACCAACATCCTTGAAAAACCAGAATTTAAATTTAAAAATTTAAACTACCAATGTTGTATGGGCTGCGGCCAAATCGACTCAATGAATAAATTATTGTTATATATATGGGGATTTTAGAATAATTTGTGTTGTTGCATACTAACAAGATGCCACGTCAAGTAGTACGCTCTGATTTAGAAACAAGTATCTACAATTAAATAATTCACCCGAGTGAACTACAACCCTTAGGCATTTCCGTAGCACATTCAGCTAGCACATTGCCATGTGAAAGGCCACAGTTGTTAGCTTAAGTTTAAAAAAATACTAATTTTTCGAATCTTTACCACCCTGCAGCGCCTACATTAGTCATTCGATTTTAAAAAAATATTGAGGTTTTGTTGCTTTAAAACCAATAATAAAAATATAATTTATTCATTGGGTCAATTTAACCGAAGTTCATACAACCAGACTCAACCAGTCACTGTGGGTGAGGAAATAGTTAAAACCATTAACTAGAAAGCATTTTTTGCGTTTTTGAATGTTCAAAAATAATCATAGCATTTTAAAAAAATAAATTTAAAATCCAATGTCTCTCAGGGTCCTGTAAATACACAAGTTTGTAAAAAAGAATTTTTTTCCGAATTTTCAAAAACGCAGAAATCACTGTTTTAGAAATAATTTAAAGTCCACAGAACCTCAATGTTTTTCAAAATTGGATAAAAAATTTAGAAACTATGTAGGGCTGTAAAATTTAAAAAAGAATAGTATTTTCAAAATTTTGGTAGGCAACTGTGGCCAAACGGGGCGATGTGCGACGGAAATGTTTTCAGATTGAAGTAAACATACCGTATTTCCTCTAATAGTACGCCCCGCGTACTATTCAAACTCGAGCCCCGACCCTCCGCGTATAATTAGAGACCCGCGCATTAATAGAGACCCGCGCACTGGGGTTTAATAGTGTGTTAAATAGACCCGCGTACTATTCAAACTGAGGCGGCTAGCCCCCGCGTACTATTAGAGACCCGGTACTATTAGAGACCCGGTACTATTAGAGACCCGCATACTATTAGAGGAAATACGGTATGTTAGATCAATTGATTGTAGCTACTTGTTTTAAAATCGGAGCGTTCTACCTGGCGTGGTTCCCTTTTGGGTTTTAAAGATTTTAAATATTAATTTTTACACTATGTAATTTTATATTTTATTTTCTAATAAATAATCCACATAGATGTTTAGAATGAATTTTTGGCAGCTGATAGAAGCA
The DNA here is from genome assembly GCA_949802685.1 of Dicyrtomina minuta. Classification (NCBI taxonomy): domain Eukaryota; kingdom Metazoa; phylum Arthropoda; class Collembola; order Symphypleona; family Dicyrtomidae; genus Dicyrtomina; species Dicyrtomina minuta. The sequence continues at coordinate 12,114,256 of OX461808.1, read as the reverse complement.
ATTTACGACCCGTACCACTCTTCTTTTGAAACCTATAAAAATATTAAAACAAACATATTTTGTAACTAATTAATTACTCATGCAACGTGTACCTGCTAGTTTTTGAGCCTAGGTAGTTTTGTTTGTTGTATAGTTTAAGTTACAAAATTTCAATACAAGGGCTATATACACATTTACTAAAATATACACACTCTAAAGGTTTAAAAGTTTAAAGTTTAATTATGTGAATGATTTTTTTAAAATGCGATAAACCGAGAACCATTCAAAAATAATTACTATTTTTACAACCTTTATTAATTAAAAAGAATGTTAAACATGAAATTTTAAAATGAACAAAAGCCATTACCCTGCACTTTACTGGTCTTGCGCATGCTCCCGCTTTATTTTTGATTTTAAAAAATGACAGGACGATATGCGACATAAGAATTCGAAAAAAACCCCAGCACCGGCACCACCAGCAAGTAGTGCGTACTGTAATTACACAAATTGGAAAATATGTCATTAAAAAATCGAATCTTTCGTACAACAACAATTAAACTACTAGAGAAAAGCCAATTTAAAAACCGTAACTAATTATTCATAACGTGCAGCATTGTGGTTTAGCTTGTTGTATTTAGTCAAAAGCATTTTTAGATTTAATATTCGAATATTATTTTATAAATATTTGGTGAATTCTTACATAGCGTTTCGCGTCTGTCCATCGAAGCAGCCTACAACATGTGCGCCATATTGAGAAGTAGCCTCGGCTGCCTCATCACAGGGTATACAAGCTTGCATAATTGCACTAACGCCGCCACCCTTGTTTATGCTTGCCGTTGCACAACCATAATATCCTGATGCGTTTTGGCACTCGAAAGATTTGACGCATGTAAAGCCTAGTGCGGGCGTCGTATTTGCACCGCCGCCACTACCACCACTGGAGCTACAGCCCTCAACAATATAACCAGGGCTAATAAGATCCAGTGCTAAATTACACTCTACACATGTACCTACTGGTTTACCACCAGCAGCATTTAGAGATAGACAACCACTTCCATTAGGACACTCTGAAGCACTCGAACAGTTTGTCAAATTCCCACCTCCACTTCCATTAGGTGGTACTGGTACTTGTGATCGGGCTCTGTTCGATTCTATTCCTGTATTTAACGTGGTTGTGGTTTCTTCACAATTATTTTGAACAAGGAAAAAAATTAGAACAGGTCCAATAAGGAAGGTTAGCATGTTGGCAGTCATCCTTAGTAAGCGTTAAAAAACTTATTATTATTCTAAAATTTCTAATCAAATTCAAAGTGTATAATTAATCAAAAAGGTTTAAATGGGTCCAGTTACTACTAAAATTGTATGTTATTTCCCAAACTTTATGACTTGGGTAAGAAAATTGAATTACAATGTTTTTCAAAGCGATTATTAAAATCTCGAAATTAAAATGTGCAGTATTATGAGGGGTTGCCAACTCTCACAGTTAACTCTTCCTACAGTTTTACGAATTTACCCCTTATTGGGGTGTCATTAGATAGGCCTTGGTCCAGCGGATGGTATGCTGGTCTTGGAAAATTTAGTGTTTTGGCACTTTTTTGAATTATTCATGTTTTAACTTTTTAGCTCTGCACCAATCACAGCCTCACGATTCAAATTTTTAAAAATTCCAGGGTCCTGATTGGTAAAGAGCTAGATTTTTAATTACAAATACTTCTAACTTGAACGCCATAAAATTTGAGGAAAAAATAAAATCCGTTAAAAAAATGGAACCTGGCCAGAAAATTATTAATGTAATTTTATAATTTTATTTAACCAAAGTTTTCTATTTCATAACTTACAACTGCATGGTATCCATGTCTACTCTGCATTACTGCACTTACACTCAAGTGCACTCAAGAACGCTAAGCTTTGTAATAATATTTCCCTAACAGCTTTGCATACCAAGAATTAATTTTTTTAATCTCTTTATTAAAATTGCATAATAATGGGGTTTGAGATAGCCGCTGTCAACAGCCACTACACGTTGTGTGCGCTTGAGTTATCAACTATTTGCAATTTCAATGGTACCATTTGACGCGTCTACAAGCCAAGGTTATCGTAAAGTCTTAACCCTTCTAAGCCTGTGATCCAATAAAATTGTACATGCAGCAGCTGGAAGTAAAATATTGTATTGAACAAAATAGGGTGAATTTTACATCGCACAAAAGACGCACGATCAGGTTTTTACCCCTTGCGTAAAAAAATAAAAATGACTAATACGATTTATTGAACCCGATTTAATTTAAAGCCTTAATTTTGGGCTAACCTGAAATCAAAACTGAGCCCAGATATGTCGGTGACCATAGCGTAATCAGGTTAAGTTTCTGGTCAAAACATACCCGAATCGCGCCTGCGGCAAAACCATGCCCCGGTTAAGCCTTTGAGGCCATCAGTGCATTACGTTTCAGGTTTCAAGGGGGGGAGGGGGTTCAGGCCAATGACGCGTTGAAACGGCACAGAGGGTGGGGAGTTCAGGCAAATGACGTTTCAGGCAATTTTTGTAAATTTTAATTTTTTTATTACGGCAAATCAAAGCAGATACATTATTGATAAAATGTATTATGTGGTATGTGATTTATTTTTTGGAAAAATGTATATATAAACCTTTAGAAAATATGGAAAATTCAGTGAAAAACTATTTTAAAAACGTTTATAGTAAGGGGGGGGGGTTTAGAGAAATAACGGTGTAGTGACGATTGGAGAGGGGGGAGGGGGTTTTGTACAAAAAGCTAAAACGTAATATATGGATAATATATGGATAGCCCATTTCATCAAAGCTCAGCCAGGCAAGGTTGTGATTGAAGCTGAACCTTACCCTGGGCACGTCCGTGACCATTAATAACACAAAACGGGCAAATCTTATTTAAAAACGTACCCCTGCCCTAAGGGCTCAACAAATAATTATAGTAGCATGCGACAAGTGAGGCAAACCATTAGTTTTCTATGGTAAATGCTTAAGACAGCCAACGCTACGGTGTAACCTATACCCTTGCCAGCTGATCAAAGTCTTTCACTATTGCGTTACCTGGGCAAGTCACTGATCAGTACTTACCCCGAGCAAGTCCGATTCCATACTTTAGCTTGGACAAGGCTCCAGTTAAAACCTACCCCTACCACGTCTATGGGAAAACCTGAACCCTTTCAAAGTTGAAGTTAAAGCTTATCCCGGGCAAGTATCTTGTCAAAACTTGCGCGGTCTAACCCAGTAGTGCCTTTATTTCAAGCTTAGCTTAGCTTTATCCATATAATACGTTTAAGGTTTTTGTGCGAAACCCCCTTCTCCTTCTTCAATCGTCACTACACTGTCATTTCTCAGCCCCTTCCCCCCCGTATAAACTTTTCAACTCCTTATAAAATTATTTAAACAATTTTTCACATTTCCTAAATGTTTTCACTTTTTTTCGAAAAAATAAAATATTTACTACATGTTACATTTTATCTATGCCGTCTCTACTTTGATTTGCCGAAACAAAAAATTTAAAATTCACAAAAAATTGACTGAAACGCCAGACGCATAAACCATTAATTGCCTGTTTTGCCAGAATTATAGGCGTAAGGTTGTTGGTCAGCTGGAGCATTGTTCACATCACCCTGTCCTCCCCCATTCACTCGTTTTTGATTCCATTTGTACAACGGGCAATTTGGTTTGAGAAAACAGACAGCTAGGGTAATGCCCGCACCTATGAGCACAAGCCCTAAAATGGCGCCGGCGACTATGCCCACAATTGTTCTATAGTCACAGATTTAAAATATTTTATCATTTAAAATTGTACAGTTTAAAATTACTATTTTATTAGTACAAAAAGACAAAAATTGAAACATTGTTATCAGCATGTCAAAGCCAATATAATGATTATTGCTTTTGTATGCGTCCAAATTTAAAAAAAACAAACATTAATATTAGTATTTAGAACTAATTTGTACTTAATTTTGTAACCCTAAAAATTTTAAATAGTTCACTTCTAGAATATAAAGTGCTTACAAGGCACTCAGGCCACAACCCTTAACAGTTAGACCTTCATCTTTAGCTTTTTTTGCATTTTCACAGGGAAAACAGATATTCACATATTGGCCATTCTTTGCAGTTCCAATTGCACAACCATCATCATTATTTTTGCAATCAGAAGCTTCTTTGCATTTTGGTAAAGTACTCAATACAAAATCATCAAATTGGTCCCTAATCCCGCCAGCACCACCACCACCACTACCAATTCCACCACCACCAAAACCTGGGGGAATACCTGCACCACCACTATTACCAAAACCTGGAGGAATACCTGCACCACCACCACCACCAAAATTAAATTGATTTTGACCCTGCTGAACTTTTGAAAGAAATGTAAGAAGCACAAGTGAAAAAATAGGCAATATTTTTCAAAGTAATAATTAATTGTTTGTCAATCTGAAGTCCCTGAAGGTATTTATATTCTTATTTGATATAGCAATTTGAGACGCAATTGAATTTTGCTTTACAGTTTTAGTTTTACTATTTTTTAATATTTTACTCATATAACTTACAAAATATTAAATAATATTGTAATGGGTTTATCTTGTAAAATGTGAAATAGGTTAGAACAAGCATATTATTATTTTTTTTTAATTCCTAATGCTAAAGTGCTAACTAAATTTTAATTAAATTTTTTGCTTTTACCCATTGACGGCGTGATATTTAAAATTTTAAAATTTCAAGCACCGTAATTTGGCTTACAAGTGGATAATAGTTGTATTTTGTACAAGTTGGAAATAATTTGAAATTTTAAATATAAATTTTTTTGTCGTTCATTATCAAATTATTTTTAGATCAAAAATATTATAAAAAATATGTCACGTAACAATATTACATTTTTATTTTGAAATTTGAGTAAAATAAATTATAGGCAAATAGATTTTTAACATATTTTGTTGTTTTGTGTTATTTTCAATACTGTATAAAGCATCTGCATTAAAGTTGAATTCTTATTGACATTAACATGGAAACGGATCATATCATGATCATTAGGGAAAATTAGGGTTGAACAAGTAAGTAGAGTTGCTGTATTTTCTCTAATGCTACACAGATCATTTAAATAGTGCGCGCGTCACTAATAATTGTACGCGGGGAGTAGGCACACGAAATAATATATAGTAGAAGTATCTCTCATAATACGCGAATTGTTTTAATTTTCAAATTTTTGAACAGTTTATTTTAATTTAAATACACTAGTAAGTTAATAAACTGAAATGAGATTCTGATTCTAGGACACAATTCAAATTCATTTTGACGTTTCAATGTTCATTAGTTCATTTCAGTAAAGTTTTATTTTAACAATTTTGGTTTCATGCGCTCAAGATTTCGATTTGAAAACGTTCAAGTTATTCATTATTTACACCAATTTGATTTTTTATTGTAATTTTACCAAAATTAACGTTTTTTAATACGTTTAAAACTGGGTTTAAAAGCTGATAGGGATGTTCGTCTACCTGCACCAGCACCAGCACCTTCTATTAAAGTATCAACCAAAAATAATAATTTATTTATTTATTATACTTCACGTTTTTAAGTTTTTGTTTTATTTCAATTTAAAAATTATACTGGCAGTCAACCTATTACTATTACTTATAGTAAAGTGCAATAAATATGTACAGAATCTTTTACACCTACAAAAAATACTTTAAAAAATTCAGAATACTACTACCTTTTTTTAAATTAAAATTATTCAAAGTATTTAGCCTTAAATATTAATAAAGCAAATAAATTGTGAGATAAACAAAGACAATTACCTCGCACCTTTTTAGCTTACGCATTATTATGTCACTTTCTTTTCCAATTTTAAAAAATTGTGGGACGATACGATGAGACAGAAGAGTGGAAAAGCAATCCAAGCACCAGCACCGCGACAAGTAGATAACTCTGTCCACATGGTCCACAAATGTAAAAAAATAAATGAATTATTCTCACAACAAATGAAATATTACGAGAAAGTCAATTTAAAAACGGTGTAACTACTCTTAATTTTATTATGTTTCTAAAACGTATAATAATTATTGTAGTCGTAGTAGTATTTATTCAGCATTTATTTGACTATTTATTTTGCAGTAATAATTTTAATTTTTCAAATTTAATTTGTCATTAGGTAAATGTCTTACATGGTATTTAGTGCCTGCTCCTGAGCAACCATCCACAGTTACAATTGGTTTTGGATAATTTGGTATTTCAAAGGAACCCGCCTGGGTTACTTCCTCACATGTTAAACAAGCTTGTACAGTTCCAGTTACAGGCTTCGGCTTGCTGCTCTTTTGTTTGTTTTCTATTATAAGAGTTGCCTTAACACAAGCCGAGTCAGGTCCTAATACGCTTGCGCAGTCGGATGGTTGAGTACAAGGGATGTAACCATGGGGTGGTTTTGGTGTTGGTCCCGGTGACGTCTTCCGCGTTGTGGTATGTGGCCCTGGGGCATGCGTAGTAGGTGGAGGTGGAGCTGGGGTTGGAGCTGGGCCTGGGCCTGGTCCTGGAGCTGGAGGTTGCCCTGGGTCTAGTGTTGTAGTTGGGGTTGTGTCTGTTGTTGAGATTGGCCCTGGACCAGGACCAGAACCAGAGTTACATCCTTTAATAATAATAGCCTGGCCTATATGTTGCTCTGCAAGTTTACAACCTATGCAAACACCAAATGATTGACCAGCAACATCTGCCACTATGCAACCACTTTCACTGGGACACTCGGAAGGATTTATACAAAATTTTAAATCGGTAATATCTCCAATATCTGGTGGTAACTGTATTTGATGTAATAATTCAATTAGTAGCCAACCCCTGCCCTTTCCCTTGGTTCCCTCACAGCAGTTATTTTGGACATTGGAAAAAAGTACAAGTACGATCAAAATGGATAGCATGTTTACACTCATTTTGTTTCGTTTTTGTCGCTAGTAATTTAGTTTTTTGATTACTGAATTTGACTTTCTGATGACTTTCTGAATTTGAAAAACTGCCAAATCACTCTAAATTTTGAAAAAATACGTTTTGTTTATTGTTTGTCAATTTGCCTTTACTGCTTAGATGCAATTTATTTTATCTAAATTAAATATTCAATCTGCGGGCCTCGACCTCTGAAATTCTGCGTTAACTAGCTTAGAACCACTACGGAATAGGACTCCAAGAATTCTTGAATGTAATTTTACACATCTCAATTACTTTTGACTTCGCTGTGCGATTGAACAACTAAAATACGAGCCTCTTAAGAATTAATACTAATCTCAAACTTCTAATTAATCGATTCATTCAAAAGTGTCCGATAATAAGGTTTGAATCGATTCAGGTACTTCTAAAATAAATTTTTTTAAGACACTGCACTTAGCACTGACTAAGTTATTTTCATATTTTTATTGCTTTACATAATTAATTTTAGAAATAAATTTAATAAGTTTTCGACCAACGTGAAGAACGAGGACGATTCCAAAATCATAAGGAATCAATGTGGCAACACTGTAAATCCATCAATTTAGCCACAGGAAACCTGAACCGTCCTCGTTCATCACACCATCACATAACCTGTGAAGAACGAGGACGGGCATGTTATAATGTTAAAGTAAATAAGAGGTAATAGTAAGTAGCGTTGTATATGCGTTACCATTGCAACACGAAGTTTTTAAAAGTATAATAAAATCAAAATTGCAATAAATAATCGTATCCTACACAATTTACGTGAATACATTAATTGTTAATCATACTTTGTTTTAATCCGATGCTCAAGCCATGTATTTTACAACAAAAAATCTAATCAAAAAAAAAATCTCTAATTGTGTTCAGTAGCCGCCGTTCAAGTGCTACTGCCTTTAAAAAACAGTCCGACAGTCCGTTCCCTACTATACATTCATTATTTTAAAATTTAACGTAACCAATTATACTATTGCTGTATATTATGGTTTTAAATTAAAATAAAATATAACGATGCATGTAAATTTAAAGGGTTAAAAATAAATAATATGATAAATATATAATAAAATCATACTTCTTGCTCTACAAAGTTATTTTTCATTTCTTTATTTATTTAATGTGGGAAAGATATAAAGGTTTTAATAAAGATTTTATTTTGACTCTGAATTTGGTTTTGAAGCTCTAATTCAGATTCCTCGGAAATCACATCCTTATCAAGATCACGATTATTGTATAAAGCACCAGTAGTACCAGCAACAGCTGAATCCTTGTCAATATTAGAATTAGAATCATCCGTCCCGGTTCCGGTTTCATCCGACGAAGTAGTAGTACTACTAGTATGTCCATGCCGTTCAATAATGAAAGTTTTAGTGCTAGAACGACCTGAACAGGTTGACGTTGAAATTGATGACTCTGAAAGGTCAAGACTAGTGCACTGAAATTGTGAAATATTGTTAATTAATATTGTTTTTGTTTTACTTCCAAGTCAGTCCAAGTGCATCGTTTTCAATACGTTTTCAATTCACAATAAATCACAATAACAATAAAAATTCACAATTTCGTTGCACTAGTCAAGACCAGGAGGCTGCTGTGAAGAATAATTTTCTAGACTGTTAACGTTATCAAATCCGAACTTGAATCGAACTTGGCGTTCAGGTTGTGACCATCCTGGTCCTGGATTTGCTCTTGCAAATGTGTACTTGGGGCCTGGCTTATTTGTTGTCGCAGTTGGAGCGGAGTCCTTATTCTTGTTGCAACAAATGTATTAGGAGTTCTTATTACTTTTGGTTAAATTTTAATTCTATTCTGCTTATCTCGAAGTTGGGACTGGTCATGGTCATGGCCCAGCACATTATCTTGGCGAATCTGTTCTTCTTCTGTGTCCAAGCTTACCATAGACATGGTTTCACTCCGGTCGTCTTCGACAATGTTATCCACGTCGACATTATCTTGGTCTTGGTTATTACCATGATGAGGATCGTCATTTTTGAAATATTCTTCCCGTTCTTCGGACTCGAGAAATATTAGCGCATCTTCAAATCTGGAAGAGTCGTTCTTTGTAAAAGTTACTGAGCCGGATGTTGCTGATATAGAATGCTGTTTTTGTTGTTGTATTTGCTGAACATTTTTTGTCGCATGCTGCTGAACTTTGTGTTGGGTATTTTGTTACTGCTGACGAAGGACTCGTGACCTCGCTGGAACCGGAACCGGTACTGGAAGTTTTCTATGTGTGCTTGATTTAATCTGTTGTTGTTGAAGCTTTTCATTTTGTTGTACATTAGAATTCGAATGAATACTCATAGCAGGGGTTGATGAATTTGGTAAAACAGATATGCCACCCCCAATTTCAATGTCAATCGTACCTACTAATTGTTAATACTCACTATATTCTCCGCGCCAAGTCCATGCCATTTCCCTTTGACATGATGATCCAGGTTTGTTAAAGTCACAAGCGGCACAAATAGCTTCATCGACGATTGCAGAGGGTTGAAGACGATTAGTCAAAATAATATTAGGGTACATAGCACCCACGTTCAAATGGTAAATTATAGGATTTTCAGTCCGAACTGGGTGGTCACGTAGAATCGCCAATTTCTCTTTCACTTCCGCAACCACTTCGTCTAAATTAAGAACTTGATCCATGGGAACACTTTCTTCTTCCACAATTGCATGTCGAAATGCCTTCTCTATTCCACCCATAAGCTCCGTAAATGCATCTGGGATCTAAATGTGAATATAATATTATTTACATAAAAGAAAATATGTTAGGCAGTCCGGTAACGGGCTAATTGTTTTGTAAAGTGAAAAAATTCATGAACGAGATTCATTTTATTTTATTTACCAGCTGAAATTTGCATGGAAGATCCGCACGAAAAACTCCAGATTCCAAAGCTTCGACGTGACCACCCACATATGTTTCCTAGTGCAACACATGTCCATCCCCGGTCATTTTATTCAGAATAGACTCTTGCTTATTTGGAAATACGATATTAGCATGAAATGCTTCTTCACGTTAATAAATGATAATTTAAGATAAATTTGCTTCAGACCGACGAGATGGTTTGCCTGTGGATTGAATTTAAACATAGTTTATTAGGGTATTTTGATTCTTATAATACATCTGGATTATATAAAACCGAAATTTTCACAAGGGCATCGTTAAAGTTGGTCGCCTCTAAATCAGCCTTGGCTCCATCGTCCAAATCTTTCAAAATCGGACTAGGACTTTTACATTGGTGGATGGTATCTATATTTTAATTTTCCATGTCGAAAATAGAATTTTTGTCTCATTCATGTTAGTTAACAATAAAATTTGCTTGCTGTGAAAACACCGCGGTGGCTGATTTCTGAGTTGACATGAAGTTGTAACATAATATTAATTAGTAATCAGTACACATAAAGTATATCCCAAATTCATAATATTATTATAAATTAAGTTTTTTAAGTAGGTAAGTACCTAAGGTTATTGATAGAAAATATATTGGGCATTTAATTAAAAGTGCTCACGTGTAGCCCAGGTTTTTGCCCTTGCAACGTACTGTCAACTGTCAATATCTTTTAAGCCATTGTTGAGAACTGACACTGTTGCTTTTTAGGAACTACTGCTTGCTGTAAATATGAATTAGTGTGAATATTTTGTGTCCCATAATTATTAAAATGATGATTTACAGGACCAGGATTTACAGTTGGAGTAAGGCAGGCGTCCGAACCCTGCCTCCAAACCCTGCCTCCTATAGTAAATTCGACAAAATATACGAAAATTATACTTTAGAAAAATGGTGTAATATTTTTTAAATGCTAAGTATTTCGGCAATTTCTTTTGCTAATCTGGATTAAAAGTGAGACACTGCACTTAAAGTAAAAGAAGACTGGAATTGTATGTGTAAAAGACAATTCAAAACCAGCAACTGCACTGGTGCCGGTGCCGGCGGTCGTCAATGTTTACACATTTGAATTGATTGCGGTTCCCGCAGTTTCTGTTAGCCATTGACAGATAAAATGCTCATTGGCCACATATTACGTGAATACGAAAAGTTCAATTGTGCAGTATGCTCAATAAAAATGATTAGAGGGGGTATCATAAATACATAAATTCGTGTAGTGTAATATATTCGCAGCACCTTCACGGAATTCAAAGCTATCAAAAGTCAAAGTGTCAAATGCCTGTGATGACAGAGGTTGAAAACCATTTCAATCACATTATTTTCACTTAGCGTTGGAAAACATTGAAAATATTTATCGAATAAAAACCAGGTAATTAAATTCACTAATATAGAAGGCACATTAACTATACCTTGTTAGGTACTTAATAAAGTCAAACTAATATTTGTCATATTACAGTAAGCGTAACTAAACTGTGTACACATTTACGAGTATCGCCTTTATGAGTAGCTTTTATACTTTCATGCACATATTCTTGTATGCATTTATTTTAAAATTTAGAAGAAACATTTGCGATAATTTTTTTTTCAGGCATAATATCCATACGCTTGTACATTCTTAGTTGTGCAATACTTAAAACGTGAAATTTTGTGATTACTACTTATTTATACATAATTTATTTACAGGCAAGATGGTTGGCCAAGACAAAGAACGTAAAGGGGACCAAGGAGCTTCAGGGGCTGGTGGAAATCACCGAAGGGATATTGGATTAGGAAGAAGAGGGGGTCAAGGTGGTGTGGCTGCTGGTGGCGGTCGGAGGGAGGAAAGTGGTGGGGCTAGAGGAGGAGGTGGAGGTGATGTGGCTGCTGGTGGCGGTCGGAGGGAGGAAAGTGGTGGGGCTAGAGGAGGAGGAGGTGGTGTGGCTGCTGGTGGCGGTCGGAGGGAGGAAAGTAGTGGGGCTAGAGGAGGAGGTGAAGGTGGTGTGGCTGCTGGTGGCGGTCGGAGGGAGGAAAGTGGTGGGGCTAGAGGAGGAGGTGAAGGTGGTGTGGCTGCTGGTGGCGGTTGAAGGGAGCAAAGTGGTGGGGCTAGAGGAGGAGGTGGAGGTGGTGTGGCTGCTGGTGGCGGTCGGAGGGAGGAAAGTGGTAGGGCTAGAGGAGGAGGAGGTGGTGTGGCTGCTGGTGGCGGTTGGAGGGAGCAAAGTGGTGGGGCTAGAGGAGGAGGTGGAGGTGGTGTGGCTGCTGGTGGCGGTCGGAGGGAGCAAAGTGGTGGGGCTAGAGGAGGAGGTGGAGGTGGTGTGGCTGCTGGTGGCGGTCGGAGGGAGGAAAGTGGTGGGGCTAGAGGAGGAGGTGAAGGTGGTGTGGCTGCTGGTGGCGGTTGGAGGGAGCAAAGTGGTGGGGCTAGAGGAGGAGGTGAAGGTGGTGTGGCTGCTGGTGGCGGTTGGAGGGAGCAAAGTGGTGGGGCTAGAGGAGGAGGTGGAGGTGGTGTGGCTGCTGGGGGCGGTCGGAGGGAGGAAAGTGGTGGGGCTAGAGGAGGAGGAGGTGGTGTGGCTGCTGGTGGCGGTCGGAGGGAGGAAAGTGGTGGGGCTAGAGGAGGAGGAGGTGGTGTGGCTGCTGGTGGCGGTCGGAGGGAGGAAAGTGGTGGGGCTAGAGGAGGAGGTGAAGGTGGTGTGGCTGCTGGTGGCGGTCGGAGGGAGGAAAGTGGTGGGGCTAGAGGAGGAGGTGAAGGTGGTGTGGCTGCTGGTGGCGGTTGGAGGGAGCAAAGTGGTGGGGCTAGCGGAGGAGGTGGAGGTGGTGTGGCTGCTGGTGGCGGTCGGAGGGAGCAAAGTGGTGGGGCTAGAGGAGGAGGTGGAGGTGGTGTGGTTGCTGGTGGCGGTCGGAGGGAGGAAAGTGGTGGGGCTAGAGAAGGAGGTGAAGGTGGTGTGGCTGCTGGTGGCGGTCGGAGGGAGGAAAGTGGTGGGGCTAGAGGAGGAGGTGAAGGTGGTGTGGCTGCTGGTGGCGGTCGGAGGAAGGAAAGTGGTGGGGCTAGAGGAGGAGGTGAAGGTGGTGTGGCTGCTGGTGGCGGTCGGAGGGAGGAAAGTGGTGGGGCTAGAGGAGAAGGAGGTGGTGTGGCTGCTGGTGGCGGTCGGAGGGAGGAAAGTGGTGGGGCTAGAGGAGGAGGTGAAGGTGGTGTGGCTGCTGGTGGCGGTCGGAGGGAGGAAAGTGGTGGGGCTAGAGGAGAAGGTGAAGGTGGTGTGGCTGCTGGTGGCGGTTGGAGGGAGCAAAGTGGTGGGGCTAGCGGAGGAGGTGGAGGTGGTGTGGCTGCTGGTGGCGGTCGGAGGGAGGAAAGTGGTAGGGCTAGAGGAGGAGGAGGTGGTGTGGCTGCTGGTGGCGGTTGGAGGGAGCAAAGTGGTGGGGCTAGAGGAGGAGGTGGAGGTGGTGTGGCTGCTGGTGGCGGTCGGAGGGAGGAAAGTGGTGGGGCTAGAGGAGGAGGTGAAGGTGGTGTGGCTGCTGGTGGCGGTCGGAGGGAGCAAAGTGGTGGGGCTAGAGGAGGAGGTGAAGGTGGTGTGGCTGCTGGTGGCGGTCGGAGGGAGCAAAGTGGTGGGGCTAGAGGAGGAGGTGGAGGTGGTGTGGCTGCTGGTGGCGGTCTGAGGGAGCAAAGTGGTGGGGCTAGAGGAGGAGGTGGAGGTGGTGTGGCTGCTGGTTGCGGTCGGAGGGAGGAAAGTGGTGGGGCTAGAGGAAGAGGAGGTGGTGTGGCTGCTGGTGGCGGTCGGAGGGAGGAAAGTGGTGGGGCTAGAGGAGGAGGAGGTGGTGTGGCTGCTGGTGGCGGTCGGAGGGAGGAAAGTGGTGGGGCTAGAGGAGGAGGAGGTGGTGTGGCTGCTGGTGGCGGTCGGAGGGAGGAAAGTGGTGGGGCTAGAGGAGGAGGAGGTGGTGTGGCTGCTGGTGGCGGTCGGAGGGAGGAAAGTGGTGGGGCTAGAGGAGGAGGTGAAGGTGGTGTGGCTGCTGGTGGCGGTCGGAGGGAGGAAAGTGGTGGGGCTAGAGGAGGAGGTGAAGGTGGTGTGGCTGCTGGTGGCGGTTGGAGGGAGCAAAGTGGTGGGGCTAGCGGAGGAGGTGGAGGTGGTGTGGCTGCTGGTGGCGGTCGGAGGGAGCAAAGTGGTGGGGCTAGAGGAGGAGGTGGAGGTGGTGTGGTTGCTGGTGGCGGTCGGAGGGAGGAAAGTGGTGGGGCTAGAGGAGGAGGTGAAGGTGGTGTGGCTGCTGGTGGCGGTCGGAGGGAGGAAAGTGGTGGGGCTAGAGGAGGAGGTGAAGGTGGTGTGGCTGCTGGTGGCGGTCGGAGGAAGGAAAGTGGTGGGGCTAGAGGAGGAGGTGAAGGTGGTGTGGCTGCTGGTGGCGGTCGGAGGGAGGAAAGTGGTGGGGCTAGAGGAGGAGGAGGTGGTGTGGCTGCTGGTGGCGGTCGGAGGGAGGAAAGTGGTGGGGCTAGAGGAGGAGGTGAAGGTGGTGTGGCTGCTGGTGGCGGTCGGAGGGAGGAAAGTGGTTGGGCTAGAGGAGGAGGTGAAGGTGGTGTGGCTGCTGGTGGCGGTTGGAGGGAGCAAAGTGGTGGGGCTAGCGGAGGAGGTGGAGGTGGTGTGGCTGCTGGTGGCGGTCGGAGGGAGCAAAGTGGTGGGGCTAGAGGAGGAGGTGGAGGTGGTGTGGTTGCTGGTGGCGGTCGGAGGGAGGAAAGTGGTGGGGCTAGAGGAGGAGGTGAAGGTGGTGTGGCTGCTGGTGGCGGTCGGAGGGAGGAAAGTGGTGGGGCTAGAGGAGGAGGTGAAGGTGGTGTGGCTGCTGGTGGCGGTCGGAGGAAGGAAAGTGGTGGGGCTAGAGGAGGAGGTGAAGGTGGTGTGGCTGCTGGTGGCGGTCGGAGGGAGGAAAGTGGTGGGGCTAGAGGAGGAGGAGGTGGTGTGGCTGCTGGTGGCGGTCGGAGGGAGGAAAGTGGTGGGGCTAGAGGAGGAGGTGAAGGTGGTGTGGCTGCTGGTGGCGGTCGGAGGGAGGAAAGTGGTGGGGCTAGAGGAGGAGGTGAAGGTGGTGTGGCTGCTGGTGGCGGTTGGAGGGAGCAAAGTGGTGGGGCTAGCGGAGGAGGTGGAGGTGGTGTGGCTGCTGGTGGCGGTCGGAGGGAGCAAAGTGGTGGGGCTAGAGGAGGAGGTGGAGGTGGTGTGGTTGCTGGTGGCGGTCGGAGGGAGGAAAGTGGTGGGGCTAGAGGAGGAGGTGAAGGTGGTGTGGCTGCTGGTGGCGGTCGGAGGGAGGAAAGTGGTGGGGCTAGAGGAGGAGGTGAAGGTGGTGTGGCTGCTGGTGGCGGTCGGAGGAAGGAAAGTGGTGGGGCTAGAGGAGGAGGTGAAGGTGGTGTGGCTGCTGGTGGCGGTCGGAGGGAGGAAAGTGGTGGGGCTAGAGGAGGAGGTGAAGGTGGTGTGGCTGCTGGTGGCGGTCGGAGGGAGGAAAGTGGTGGGGCTAGAGGAGGAGGTGAAGGTGGTGTGGCTGCTGGTGGCGGTCGGAGGGAGGAAAGTGGTGGGGCTAGAGGAGGAGGTGGAGGGGGTGTGACTGCTGGTGGCGGTCGGAGGGAGGAAAGTGGTGGGGCTAGAGGAGGAGGTGGAGGAGGTGTGGCTGCTGGTGGAGGACTGAGGGAGCAGGCTGGGGTTGGCAGAGGACGGCTTGGAGGGGCTCTAAGGGGTGGTGGAGGGCATGGGGAGCAAGTTACAAGGGAAGGTGGAGGCGGTGGAGATGTGAGTGCTGGTGGAGCACGGAGGGAGCAAGTTGGAAGGGGACGAGGAGGTAGTGGAGATGTGAGTGCTGGTGGAGGACGGAGGGAGCACGCTTGGGTTGGCAGAGGAGGGCTTGGAGGGGCTCTAAGGGGGCGTGGAGGGCATGGGGATGAGCAGGTTGTGGGCACTAACTGTTGCGATGGACGGAATAGCGAAACGGGGATTGGAGCGTCTGGAGGAGCGATTAGCAGTGCAAGCATTCCGTTAGCAGCGGATTTCGGTAAGCGGCGTTAAATACCACTCCTACTTATTATATTACAGGTTTGTTTTCAAAACAGGATAAGTCTATGTTTTTCAAAACATGAGATTGTGTTATGTTCTATCCAACTAGATATGAAGAGTTTTTTGGCAAAACGGGATACAACCATTTTTTTCAAAAATGATATTATTTGTGTTATTTGTTTTATTCAGCCAGGTACATTACTGTGTTGAATGGTAAAGGTCAAAGTTCAACCAAAGCTTTTTTATAAAATAGCCCAAATTTCGTTTTTCAGCATTTATAATTACCACTTTTATTCGTTTTTTGTTGTTTCTGTAAAATTTTCTTTGATGGACTTATCCTGTTTTGCCACAATACTCTTCATATGTTGCTTACAAATGTTTTAAGCAGTACAAAATATCTTGAAAATTATTTCTTGAATTTAAAAATATATCAAAATTACTTTTTCAATACATAAATATTGAATATTTCCGCCATTTAAAAAGCAAAAACTGTCCCTTTTTTGCAAAACAATTTTGGTGTTAAAATTTTGAAAACCCAGAAGCATTTTTTTGATAATGTTGTATAAAACACGAAACTACTAAATAAGTATTATTATAACCCTAAAAAATTAATTACGCAAAAGCTTTTGCCCATCTACAATTTAGGATTCTATCAGTATGCTCTCATTACAGAAGCCTTCTTCAGCATAACTTGTTTTCCTAAAATTGTTGGCGTGGAGAATATTTATAGGTGTATTTCTATGGTCGGTATTGGTTTCACATGCATGTCTATGATTAGGGACAAGTCTAACGATTAGTATTGGTTTTATCATTTAGTTACCTTTGAAAATCGCAACACAGTAATCCACGTAGATTTAGATACCAACCAATTATTAATAGCGATGCAAAATATAGAAATATTGCAAGAAGTAATAGCTGCTAGTAATGTTATGCTGTCCTTGTTGCTAAGTGTAAAAATTCAAAACCCTTATATGAATTTATTTTGTTTCAAAAACCTTGAGTTAACCAGGCCAAACTAAAAACCTTGGGCCTAGGCCTACCTGCCCTAGGCCTGGCTACGCCACTTTATGCATACTTATGATTAGAGAAACGCCTAACGTTTATTATTACTACGTTTTATTGTTTCAGTAACGTCGCAAGTCGCATTGCCCCAATCCATGTACCGTAAAGCTCCAAATAGATCCCGGGGGGATATACGTGAAACTTTGCCCTGGACCAGGGTTTAATTAGAGGCCCAGGATCTATTGAAGACCCGGGATCTATTTGGAGCTTTCCGGTACCTAGATTTGAATACCTACGAATCACTAATAGCAATACAAAATATAGTCACCACTAGGCTGTTTCGGCAGTCACCACTAGGCTGTTTCGGCAGTCACTACTAGGCTGTTTCGGCAGTCACCACTAGGCTGTTTCGGCAGTCACTACTAGGCTGTTTCGGCAGTCACCACTAGGCTGTTTCGGCAGTCACTACTAGGCTGTTTCGGCAGTCACCACTAGGCTGTTTCGGCAGTCACAACTAGGCTGTTTCGGCAGTCACCAATAGGCTGTTTCGGCAGTCACCACTAGGCTGTTTCGGCAGTCACCAATAGGCTGTTTCGGCAGTCACAACTAGGCTGTTTCGGCAGTCACCAATAGGCTGTTTCGGCAGTCACTACTACGCTGTTTCGGCAGTCACCACTAGGCTGTTTCGGCAGTCACTACTAGGCTGTTTCGGCAGTCACCACTAGGCTGTTTCGGCAGTCACAACTAGGCTGTTTCGGCAGTCACCAATAGGCTGTTTCGGCAGTCACTACTAGGCTGTTTCGGCAGTCACCAATAGGCTGTTTCGGCAGTCACTACTAGGCTGTTTCGGCAGTCACCAATAGGCTGTTTCGGCAGTCACAACTAGGCTGTTTCGGCAGTCACCAATAGGCTGTTTCGGCAGTCACCACTAGGCTGTTTCGGCAGTCACCACTAGGCTGTTTTGGCAGTCACCACTAGGCTGTTTCGGCAGTCACCACTAGGCTGTTTCGGCAGTCCCCAGTAGGCTGTTTCCGCAGTTTTTCATGAGCTTTTCTTAGTTAGTATGAATAAGTCTTTGTGATTGAGGGTGTTATAAATTAAAGTGCCTACAACTTATAAACGGTTCAGAGCAAATACAGTAGCCCCCTGCTATATTAGTTATCTATTGCAATGCATGCGAAATTTGTAGCATATCTATATTTCGAGAAATTAAATAAATGCGAAACGTAAATACATAGAATGGGGCAAAAAAGCTTCGTTATTTCGAATTTTGTAAAAAATATATTAATTTAATATGTGGTATAACCTCCTTTCGCGGCCAAAACCTTCCGGACCCTACTTTGAACAGAGTCGAATAGCTTTATGGTCAATTTAGATGTAATCTTGTTCTACTTTATTTAAAGGGCAGTGACTAATTTGGTTGTGGTTCGTGTTACAGAATTGAGCAAAATTCCGGAGAATTTATTGAAAATATCCATGTAAACGTTTTTAGTGAAGGTTGTAGAGATAGGAACTAACGTTCTGACTTTGTCAGCAGAAAAAGAGCCCTATACTATAACGCGCTCTCAAAAAAACACGAGTTAAATACCTAATGAAATTCAGTTACAGTAGGGCATTTAAAGGGCGTTACTAGCAATATCCAAGCGAGCCCGCGTAGCTCAGTGCTTACTGCACTGATGTCTACGAACCTGCTGCTTAAGCAAATGCTCGCTTTAGGTCTTGGGGATCGAGACCAGCGGCGGTGACAAGTTTTTCCACTGGGTTTTCCTTGTCCACAAGGCAGTAATCACTGCCCTTTAAATAAAGTAGGACAAGATTAGATCTAAATTCACAATAAAGCTATTTGACTCTGTTCTAAATAGGATTCAGAAGCTTTTGGCAGCAAAGAGAGGGTATACGACATATTTAATACATTTAATGTTTTAAGAATCCAACAACGCACAGACTGTTACTCCTTATTTTTAGTATACTAGTTTTGCATTTATTTAATTTCTAACAACCCAGTTGAGCTACAGCTTTTGCATGCATTGCAGTTGTTAACTAATGAAGTGATTGACATGTATTCACACTTACATGTTATTTTCTGTGAACTGTTTATGAGTTGTAAGCACTTTAATTCATAACACCGTAAATTACAAGAACTTGTTTTCACTGAATGTATAAACCAGGTTTTAAGGTCTTCAAAATAATGAAATTATTAACACTATTAAAATTGGCATGACATTATTTATGAAAGACCCCTGATTTTGGCGACGACGTTTATGTATTATTCCAATGAATGAGTGCAATACGTTTAAAACTTCGTGTGTGTGAGTTTATGCTCGCGTTAAAGCAGCCTGCAGCTAAGAATGGAAGAACACTATTTTTGCTGTAGGAAAAAGTAAAAGCAAATCATGTTTCTTTGACAGTGATAACAAACCAGTTTTGCGTTTGTTTGTTTTGTTAGTTTGCGCGTAGTCAAAGGCAGTTTTTTAAAGAATTAAAACGATAAAGCTATTTTGCTTTAGTGTACTATACTGATGTTTCTAAATTTTGTTTTTACTTTCTATAGAAAACAGTGGCGAAACCTATAGATTTGTTTCTAAGAAAGGAGAGCAAAGTCGCGAAATGGTTGCTATTCCAGCAAATCAGATTGAGGAAGCTAAGGTAGCCTACATATTTATTATACACTTATATTCAGTACAATTAAATGAATTAGTATTTGTGTATGAAACTGCAGCATTTATTTGGAGACGGCAACAGAGAAGTTACTTCTACTAAGGTATTGTATTTTACGTTTCCAGATGCTGTACAAGCAGGCTGTAGAATGGAAACGCGAAATTGATTTCTTACGAATACATGTTTCCCACACTTCCAAGGCAACTACTGAGGATAATTTGAATATAAAAAACGTAAATGATGCAAAAAGAAAACACAAAGCGTATTTGAGAAGGTGTAAACGATTAAGACAAAATCCAAGTTTAACTAAGGATAGCTATTTTAATCGTTTTGTAAAACCCAATTTAAAACATAAGACGCTTTAATATTCAAAACCTGCCAATTATGAAATAAAATCTAAAACTATTATATACAGTGTATGATTAATAAGTCCTTTTAATCATAGAAATCTAGAAGTTTGCCTTTACCAAAGTTAAAAGTGTACGTAAGACCAAATTTACATCTGATAAAGTTTTTGTGCCGTATGATGTACGCCATAATGTGTAAAGTCAATTGCGTCTTCAAGCAAATCATGCAGGTTTTACTACATTGCTAATAGTAGTTTATACAAATAATTACTTTTTTAGGTCGACGCAATACAAACACTCTGCAAACTAAAATTCTGCTTTTGCTTTTACTCAAAATTATCGACATCCAAGCCTTGCTTCGCCAAATTATTTCTTGGTAATGCAAGTGCATACAATGTGCAGTCCACACTTTCATTCTGGAGCGAGGCAGTCATGTTGTCTTACAAAAAAAATATAACCAAATTAGAACTTCGAAAAAAAGCCAAGAAATTGCACAACAAATTTCAATCTAGTGCACAAGTAAGAAACATTTTTGAACACCTGGCTGTAAGTAACAGGTTGTGTAAGCCCAAGCACAGTAAAATTAAAGAAAACACCAGCCTCATTGAACATTCAACTAGTTTTGAAACAGTAATTTGTCCGTCGGTAAACTGCAAGTGTCCAGGGACTGAGGACACAACGTTTGAAGACACAAACGAAGATTCAGTTGACCTAGAGCCTCTTTCTGAAGACAGTAACGATGTAATCCACCAAATCCGAGAACCAGTTAGTTCACAAACCACATCATGTGAAACAACGACACACAGCGTCGTACCAACTTGTGAAATCACTGGCGGAAGTGGTCAGGTTGATACAGATCATTGCTACAGCAGATGTGAGCCACCACCTGAAGTTCAAAGTACAACAGATAAATCTAGTAGCACAACTTTTCTGCCCAAATGCACGTTGTTTTCCGACAAAACTTAAAGTCTTGTTTTCAATTATAACAAAAATCAGTTAAATCTTAATGTACCACGTAACGTTACTCTCACATTCAGTTCATCAGAATGGAAACGAATATGGAATTACGATTTGCAGAAATTTGAAAACTCAGAAAGCAAACGGATTTGGTGTGGAGAAATGCAGAGACAAATGCAAGATTATTACCCTGGCGTGTGCTTAGCTGGAAAAGAATCGTGCAAGTATAACACTTCTGACCAAAAACAAGGCGGCTCTGCATTGCGGATGTACACACTGTGCACGTTTAAACCTCAGGTTGGAATCGAAAAAAGTAATACAGTTTGTGGGACAAAATTTCATTTGACAGTGCAGCAAGTTCCTGCAAAAGATGAATCAGTCCGCGTTGAAGTCAAAGCAGTAGGCGCGTGTAATCACCTTAGCGATGGGTTCCATAGCCAGAAACTACGAGGCATTGAAAGGAGCGACATTGCGCGGCAACTGAAACATCAAAAAGCATTAGCGTGGGAGTTTCAGAACACAAGTAGCCATAATCCTCAGACAATGTTGATGAATGTTAGACCCGTTGGAATTGACGTCGCTCGGAAAATACGAAGCGTTAACAGATTAAAAAGCCGGGAAAGCGTGGATTATGTTGAGGACTTAAAATTATGCCAAGCAAAACTAAAAACTGAACTCGACACAAAACTAGTTAAAGGATTTATTCAATCTATTGAAACCTCGTTTTTGGGATTCTCAATGTGCTCATATGCACAGCT
This sequence comes from Dicyrtomina minuta, assembly GCA_949802685.1. Taxonomy (NCBI): domain Eukaryota; kingdom Metazoa; phylum Arthropoda; class Collembola; order Symphypleona; family Dicyrtomidae; genus Dicyrtomina; species Dicyrtomina minuta. Next base: position 12,092,737 of record OX461808.1, on the reverse strand, counting down.
GCAACTGGTTCTAGAGTTAGCCAAAAACCATTACGAAGATTTTGAGACAGGATTAACTATCGTATTTGATAGTTCAGGAAATTTTGTATTCAAAAGGGTGTCAAAGAAACGGGTGTTTGGTTACGAAATTTCAGTAAATGGTCCCCAGAAAAAGACATTAGCCCCTGTATTTGGTTTTGTGTTAGATAAACACGACCAGCAAACTATTAAAAGTGAATTGGATGAATTCAACTTGTTACTGCAAGAAGTAGCAGTCGACGAAGGCTTCACAAGACCACCAATTACTCGTTTTATCACTGATCATAGCTACGCACTTATTAATGCATGTGTTCAATCTTTTAGCAAGTGCAATCTAGATGAGTACCTCATTAATATGTACCAACGAGTATTTATCAATCCCAAGTTTCCAATTCAGTGTGTTCATACACTTTGTGTAGCCCATTTACAAAAATCGTGGTCCAGGTATTTATCTAAGCATTTAGTGAAGAAAGAACTGAAGCAGGTTGCGCTTCACTGCTTTGCATCCCTTATTAGAGCTGAGAACATGCTGGAGTTTGGAAATTGATGCCGACGTTGAAGATTTGACATTGCCACGAAAACAAATTTGCCAATGGTATAATCACCTTCTTAAGTTTTGTGCAAAATCTGCCAACGAAGGCGGATACGACAGTACTAATGTGGTTTCTTCAGGAAAGACGTCCAACAAATATTACTGCCCACGTATTATTGATTACTTCTTCAAATTGTATGCATCAATTACACCCCTTTGGGCAAGTTTTGCATATACCTCAGTGAATCAGTCGTTTGCTGCTGCTACTTCCGGCCTGCAAGAATTTTTATTTGGAGTTACGAAAAATAATCTAATGAACCACAGTCGTTTGACCTTGTCTGAGTTGGCCATAAACAATAAAATAAAAACGTTTGGTTTCATGAGGAAGATGATTGGGTTACAGAATCACCATCCTACGCGTAGGCAGAAACGAGTAAAAGAATCACCTGAGTTAGAGCTAGATCTAGAGGCTCCTCAAGCAAAAACAACGAAATTGAACCTTAATGAACGAACGTAAGCGCATGCCCAAATACAACAGTATTCCAATAGTGTCCTCTTTTTTTAATTACATAAAGCATAAAAGTTATTTTGTTTTCATTTATTGTACAAGATTTTAGAAAAGAATATACAGAACAATGA